>JAUCMT010000134.1:2365276-2386418 GCA_032357475.1 Enteromius thamalakanensis
AATTTACTAGTATTCCTATCTTTGTGGGGACAATTGGTCCCCATGAGGTGATAAAAACCTGTACACACACACACACACACATGTCTGGTATGCTATCCTTGTGGGGAGTCTCCATATGCCTAATGCTTGTTCTACTGTACAGACCGTATATGCTATTGCCCCACACCAACACCACACCTAAACCTACCCCTTACAGGAAACTTGCTGCATTTTTAGAATTTCAAAAAACGTCATTCTGTATGTTTTATAAGCTTGTTTCCTCATGGGGACCTAACAAAATTTAGGTCAAAATTTACTGGTATTCCTATCTTTGTGGGGACAATTGGTCCCCATGAGGTGATAAAAACCTGTACACACACACACACACACAAATTCGGTTAGATCAGACTCTAGATGAACACACAAATAATCAGATTTGGACTGCCAGTGTGAACATAGTTGGTAAGACCTCCTTATCTATGTCAGTATGGTTGCTAATTACTTATATAAATCAGCAATGACATGGCTTTTTAAGCAACACGCAAACATGTATGATTTGGAGGGGCTGTAAAAATAAATCTTCATTTGGCAATTTGTATTGTGGAGGCTGGTTTAAAACCACATGGGCTTCCCCTAAAAATTTATAAAAATGCATTAGTGTCATTTATCTAAAAGGGTACTGTAGTTTGTGTCAACATGTTGAGCAATGGTCATACAGGAGTTTATTACCATGGTAATCATTTCAAACCAGTGCATCTGTTTCGAATAAGTCTGTTCAAGAGTTTTATGTGGTTTAGTATGGAAGAGCTTGAGATGGCTTACAGTCTAATTCAACACTGAAAACAGGTTGTATCAGATATTAGAATGCATACCGATTTGCAGAAGGAAGAGTGTTGTGTTATGAAATGTGTTTATTGGCTCACAGCCTTGCAACAGGGCTTGATGGAGACCCTTGAGACGTGAAGGAAGGGTTTGGTGTCCACATCCAGCAGGGAACTCCAATATTGCCAGCCCTACTTCCAAACACACTGAACTTGTGGTTTTGCTATGCCTTGAAAGCTTGCAAACTGCTTGACACTAGTTTTCAGCATTTATCGTATTATCATAATCTTATAGCATATCATTTTCAATTGTTGACAGTTTTATTCATGTTATGATCTCTTGTGTACTTGTAGCTCCATTAGTAAAGCGTGGCTCCTAGCAATACAATAGTAGTGGGTTTGAGCATATGATCTGTTCAAATATTTACTGTGGATGCACTTTAAGGCACTTAAGACAAAGACACGGACAGTTAGGTTACATCATGGCAAGACTTAGTCACTACAATCATATATTTTGCATTAACACACTGTATATGTGAGAGAATTTGTGCATGTGTTAATATGCATATGTGTTGGCGCTAGTAATTCTCTTGAGAATCAATGTTAGGTCAGTGCATCCTCCCAGGCCAGCCTTGTTTTAGGAGAGTAGGCAGGGAGTCATAAACACATCTCACTCTGTTTAAACACAGATGACTTAGAGTCTCCTATTACTCGGATGAGTGTTCTCTCTCTTTCTTTCACTCACCAGTTGTTACTATGTTGCAGTGCAAAGTACTATAAATAATCAGGAATAAAGTGAATGCAGCTTATGGAAAGGTTTAAGCGCAATATTGATAACAATGGGGGGGTATTGGGGGTATCCTCAAACTTGTTCTGGAGGAAATGTACCCTGTAAAAGAACTTCAGTTCCTCTGATGTTCTGTAGTGGATCACTTGGTGACATCTTAATACATCCTCTTTTACGAGGGTCTGCATGTGTTATTAAAGGAACAACTGAGAACAGGGTCCTTCACTGTATAGCTGGGTGGTCTCCCCTTCCATGAGAAGATTGTTAAAATAGTGGTTTATCGCGCCTTGATGTATTTGTAATGAACACACTGTGGTGCTTGTGTTTTTCTTCTGTTGCTCACAAATGGTGGGTGTCACTAGCAAACTTCATTGGCTAATGGAGGCTCTGTTTATTTCTCTGATTCTGTTTATTGGGAGGATTTTAGCTTGATTTCCAATTTACAGTTACTTGATTTTCAATTCCGGTCCTGGGGGGCCCCTGCTTTGCACATTTTCTGTGGCTTTGTTACCTGAAACACTCACAGTTCAGTTCCTGGATCTCTCTCCTAATGAGCTGATGATCTGAATCATGTGTGTTAAAGGAGAGCTGGGGGTCCCAGAGACTGGAATTGAGAACCAGTGTGTCGAAGAGATTTTTTAAAAAGTTTTTGAAAGCAGCTTCTTATGTTGACCAAGGCTGTATTATATAAAACTGTAATATTATTTTTAAATATTATTGTAAAATATTTAAATGATCTAATTCAATGTATTTCAAAAATTGCATTTAATCTATGCAGTGGCAAAGCATATTTATCAGCAGCCATTGCTAATATGCTGCTTACATTTTGTATTGTAAATTTTGAAAACAGTTGCTGCTTAATATTTTCTGAATTTGCAGATGAATGGAATCTATAAAAGAACAGCCTTGAAATAGAAATCTGCTGCAATATTTTAAATGACTTTATTGTAACTTTTGATCAATTTAATACACACACAGTATATATCTTGTATCATTATAAATCACTTTGAAACAGCCTTTTCCAAACACAACTGAGCTCTCACTCTTTCACCCGATTGTACCCTACCTGTTAATGTACTGTGGTCAGTATATCAGACTTATGTCATAGCACACAATCATCACACAGCTGTGGATGAGAGGAGAGCAGAGGACAAATCAGCTGTCAAGTCTGTTTAGCTATTGAGAATGTGGGCCAAGAATTAGAAGTATTTAATGATGGTGTGAAGCATTGAAGTGTTTATAATTATAATGGAACTAAAATTCACCATCTTGGTCTTTGAAATAAAAAAATAAATGATAAATATTAAATTGATTGCATTTGATTGTAAAGGTTTGAATGTTTTGGTCCACTTTTTTCTTTTGTTCACTTTATTTCTTAACCCTTTTTTCCTACTTTTTCTTTAGTTGGAAATTTTTTCTTTAGTCTTGGAATTGATTTTTTGAGTGGCATTCCTTAAATATATTGCTTTCTATATATTCCTTTTTTTTCTTACCTGCCTTTCTTTACTTTTTCTCTAATTAAAAGGTTCTTAGCGGGACTGGGCCCTTGAATAACTTGAACCTGAATGAAGCAGTAGTCTCAGTATGGCTTTAGTTCTTACAGGAGTGAGAAACTCTTACGTACAGAAATGAGACAGTGAAGTAACTAAAAAATAAATAAAATAAAAAATAAAAAAAGTCTCACACCCTGTGCTTACAAGCTGACTTCATTTCCCTATAAGCAGCTTCAGACCATGAGGTATTTTTGAGAAGCCCTATTTCCATTCATTTATCCACCTCCCCTGACATGACAGGTTGGTCTGTATGACCACCAACACCAAATAAGTTCTAGTTTTATGCATTTTGATCAACCGTACAGAACCTAGTCAAAATTGGCCTTGAGTATACTGTTTGTGTACGTGTCTGAGACTGCATGGGGTCTTCTGTTTACCTGGCAAGGGAATGGAAATATGTTTCTAAGCTGTCAAAGTTTAAAGGACAGTATAACAGGGATCAGTGAAAGAGACAAACAAACATAGAAAATTTAGGTTAATTTAACAGAGTCAATCATCTCAGAACAAGCTTCGTTTGTCACTTGTGGGTTTGTGAGGGAGGATGGAATAACACATTATATTATTATTTTAGGCTTATTTTCCCACAAATTGTACCATTGAATCATGATGCCAAACTTTGTAAATGACTTAATTTTATGGCATGTCTGAGTGTCACGCTCAGACATTACAGACAACGTTGATCCAAATGAAGTGAGTTTTATTTGTGCACAAACAAGGATTTCTCTTTTCAGGCAATGGTTATAAAGTGCAGTGAAACAAATGCAAACAAAAGTCAAGCAGGTTCTCATCAGGTGAGTATTCAGGTAAGTATAACAGGGAGGCAGCAGAGAGTCAGATTTTCACAAAGGTGGGTAACGGGTAAATAGATACTCAGTCTTTTTGGAGTCTCTTAGAGTTCAAGTCCTTTAAGCCACAACAGCCACAAAGTTCCAGAATTCAATCCAGCAGGTAAGAGCGCAGAGACAGGTAAGAGAAAGCGTCTAACCTTGAGCTCAGCCAACGACTTTTTGGCTGAGCAATCTTTTAAGCACCTCAGCTGATCTCCAACATGTGTCAGTACTCAGGTGATAATGAGCGAGTCACCAGTGACTGCTTGCTTTCCGTAGGAGCTGGTTCTGGATCAGGTGAGTGTGGACGAAAATGAGTGACTGGTGCTTGTGTGTTTTCCGTAGGAGCTGGTTCTGTATCAGGTGAGTGTGACCGTGTGACACTGAGCTTCTAAATACTAAAGATTTTGTTTGTAGCTGAGACAGAGACTTGTTCTCAAATCTCATGTTTTCAGTTTGTGTTTCCTAAAGAGAATAAAATTGGCAACTCTTTATTTGGGTAGTCTACTTTCGACATTCTACTCACAGTAAGTAACTCTAAAACTACGTGTTAGCTGTCATTAGAGTATTAGTAGACTGTCTGCTTAATATCTTCTTGCAATTTATTTAGTTGGGTCTGCAACATACTGACTATGAGAAACTTTACAAGTGTATGTCAACTTATTCTACTTACCCTAACCCTACAGTGTCAGTCTTTCTATTACCGATTTGTTGCATATTTTCACTAAAATTTTCTTCTTTAAAAGCTCTTCTTTACTGACTCATAAAAATTAGGGCAGTGTGAGTCTGTTAACAAGTCAGTATCTACAGAGAATGTTTAGACCATCAAAGGACTGAAGAGTTTGTGATGATTGTCAAAGTTACTCAGAGCCCATCCCTAAAAAGCCACTCTGATGAGTAGATGAACACAAACCTTTCATGGTAGAGATAAAAATGTCCCTCCAAGTGCTTTGCTGATGACTTCTGGGAAATAACACAGTATATAGACCATTGAGTCTTTCAATAATCAGCAATGAGGGCAGAAACACATCCACAAGTGTACTTACAATATTTCTTATTACTGTTGAATGATCATTGTCTAATTTAAATGGTTGTCCCACATTTGTGGTTACTTTAAGACCGCATGGGCTTCCCCTAATGTCAAAATATTACAAAAATACGTCACCGAGAGCTTATACATTGTTGACAACATTTGTCATTTAAAAACACCATTATACATGGAATGCTTGGAGATAGATCACACAAAAGTCAGTTTGCAAAAATATGCTTTATTGGTCAGGTTGAAAAGATAATTTGAGATAAGAAAAGCATACAATATATATTAAGTCTTGTTTTACTATGATGATATCTGTGCTTCAAACCTCTTAAAAACACTTTACCACATACTATTTAACCTTTTTTATTATCGCTATAAGATTTTTTATATGACTGTATTTATATTACTGTGAGGTGCTTTGCTTAAAAGCCTAAACAACATATTTGAGTCATTTTAGGAACCAGGGAGGAACTTTATGTTTCTTTGCTATCTTTCAGTGTCTTGGAAATTAGCTCTATGAGCTCAGTGAGACATCTTCATGTGAAATACTTGATGTAATGCTCAAAGTACATACACATAGCCCTGACAAAATACAACAATCCTATCTTTGTGCAGGTTAGAAAAGGAAAATATGTTTATAATCTGTACTCACACCTTCAAAGTCATTCATGCACACAGATTTTAGTGTATTGACTGCATGGAGTTTGAGACTGCACCTCATATTTTCCCCAAATTACTGGTCTCTTATGAACAGATGACTTATGAAAGGTTCTCTCATAGTCTCAGCACTCATCATTTAATCTTAATCATCTGAATGCTGTTAACCCTGCTTTTGTGGAATGTTAGATATACTGCTTCTCTGCAAGGGTGTCAAAATCTAAACTGGAGGTCAAAGAAGCAGGCAGGATGGTGTCAGTGGAGTCACTATGGTTATCTCTGGTCACCCTCCCCTAAATCACAAAACGATGTCCCTCACAGCAAAAGCTGCTGTAATTTAGCTGAGGACACTAATTAGGCTGACCTTTGCTTCACCCCCTAGCTCTTGAAAGGGATACTTCAAAGAAAAAGAGTTAAATTATTTAAAAAATGTATGATTAATATTTGTAAAAATATGTTTCTTAAAATAAAATAAAATAAACGGTTTATACAGTTTTTAGAGATTATGACGATGATAATTAAACAAAAACATGACAAGTCATTATTTATTTAAATACTCATTTATTATATACAGTAAACCCAATGTTTATTTTGGGCTAGAATACAGATTTATATCTTGCTGGGTTTTATTCTTTTCTATAGCTTTAGGCCTTATTCTCCCGAGTCCACCCCTAAGAAAACCTCTTAATTACCCTTAATTACTTTACAGCCACACTGACAGAAGCAAACAGGACATTCCTGCAAGTGTTAGTTTGTATGACAGACGCGACCAGACAGAGACAATGAACACCGCTTCACAAGTACTTGTCAACGCAGGGACAAAGTTACTGTAGAAACATTGTATGTTGATTGGTAAAGGTCACTCTGGATTATTAATAGTGTTAATACTGATCATAATATTTAAACAACTTTGATTATGCTAGTACAAATATAATAAAACATCTACTATATGAGGTTTAAAGATTTAAATTGCACTAGACGTGTACAACAGCTCCAAGTGGTAAAGGCTTGGTTGATGTAACTCTGCATTTCTGGTTTTCAACGTATGACTTTCTTTCTTTTATATTATGTAATATTCCTTATGATCTTTTTTTTTTTCTTTTGTCCCACTAGCAAAATTCTGATTTTGAGCTTTCTTTGGTGTGGGTCCAACAAGGCCTTCTTTGGTGTTGATCCAAAATAGCACTATTGTATATAATTAAAGTGTTATTGTAATTTTGACATTTTAAAATACATAAATGTATTAAACTATATATATATATATATATATATATGAACCACATGTGAAATGCTGTGGCACAAAGGCATTTGTAATCTAAAACAGGCTCAATAAAAACCCCAGCTCAGCTGGGTCTCTGCTCAGGATCTACATTTATAATAACCCTGACCTATAGTATAAGTATATTATAGTGTATTTTAAAGTTTGGTATGTGTACTTCTGGTAAATTGAGGCCTTTCATGTCAAAAATGTAATGATAATATTTAGTGCATTTAATAGTCAAATGATTGATCAAATCGAGAATTAAAGTTTTGGTTTGCATAATATATGTGTACTGTGTATATTTATTAGTTATCATTAAAGCTAGTTTTCATTCTTAGTGTGAATGGGCCTAGATTCCAGGACTCACGGACCAGTATATGCTTTTAAGATTAAATATGTGCTAGTGTATACGATAGAAGTCAAAGGTCACTTTTTAATATATACTATCCTGTATGTACAAAAGGAAATGCTTTTACCTTTGTGTATATGGCTTGTCTGTGTAATGTTCATTGGGATTACGAAAAAGAATTTGTTTTGTCATCAAAGGACTTGGTCACCCAAAAATGAAAATCAAGTCAGCTTTTATTTACCTTCATGTTGTTTCAAATTCATAAGACTTTGGTTAATCTTCGAAATGCAAATTAAAATATTTTTTAATGAAACCAAGAGGTTTCGCTGTGATTTTGTCAAGTAAAACCAACATATTTTAGAAACACATCACTGTCCAAAGACATAGACCTAACTCTATCCCTAACCCTATCCATAATTTATTCTTAAAATAGCAGAAGATAGCTTAATAACAATGCACTTCACGGTAAATCAATTACTGTAAACGTATTCCTCAAATCTGATCGGATTGGACTGTTGTTCGAGCACCATTTTGGTCCTTCCACTGAAAGTCGAACAAAAACTAAAAAGATCCCAAAAGGTTATAAAGGCATTGTAAAACTAAACCAAATGTATGCTTTTATTTACATATAAAAGCACATAGATCACATCACATTTGGTAATAACTTACACTAACTCAGTCTGGCCATTATATTACACTTGATATCCTAATTGCTGATTACATCTGTTTCAGCTATCATGCTTATTTTGATGTAGTTCATCCTTTCCACAGAGTGGTACAAACTAACCCTAGCTCTCTCCATCTCCCAGCTCTTTTGTCTTTAATGCGCTTAGGAAATGGTAAATGGAGCTAACAGAGCATTACTGACAGACCTGTTCAGAATAGAGATAAATCTGACACTACTGCCACACTCTGTGAACCTTGAGGAGAATGTTTAATAGTCAGACAGTATCAACATAGCTTTAGTTTGTAATTATAGGAGTTACTGTGCTTGTGTTTATGCCTTGCACAATTTATATTTTTTTCCCAAGACCATGTTTCCCCAACATAAGTCATGTGATTATGCAGCATGTCTTGACACAGACTGGTGAGGATTGTCGGAGAAAGTGACAAAAAACTTGTTGTGTACCGTAACATGCATCATATTATCCTAAACTAAAATACTATTATAATAAAATTTACTTAATAATAATTATCAACGTATCATTCTGATCTAATACCTTCTTATAGTCAAGGTTCCATTGTATCCCAATTTAAAATCAGTCTGACTAGAGACGTTTAGTGACTGGATGGGTCAACTTTATGTGATGGATAAATGGCCAGTTTGACCCAACAAAGAGGACCATGTAGAGTTGTAGAGTGTGTAATGGCTAAAGCACTGACCCATGTGGTGAGGTGTGTGAGCTTTTCCAGCTGAACTTAAGATCTGTTATCTTGGAAGGAAATAAGCCAGAAGAGCACTGACCTGGAAATGCACATCTTGGCCAGTTTAGATATTTACAGTTTGTGGTAAGGTCTCATAAAATGCTATCTGTAAAAACTGTGAGAATCCACACTTAATAATTATTATTATTACACACAACACAACAACAGCAATAATAATAATAATAATAATAATAATAATAGTAGTAGTTTTATAGCATATCTCTTGGGTAAACAATTGAACACAATAAAATAATATCAGAATATATCCTGCGACAAGTAATTAAGGTGGACATTTATTTATATATTTTTTTTAATTGATTTTTTATAAGTTTACTACTTATTTACTACACTGGTTGCATATTTAATTAGATTGAAGAGACACACGATTGAAATTGAATAATTACAAAACAACAAATTAGCTTACATATCAAATTTATTTAAAGTGCAGCAATCTGTCTCAAAGTTCATTAAGTCACAACACAACCTTTTGAACGTCCGGTTGCTCTGTCTTTATCATCTCTAGGTGCGGTCTCTCCCTGTGTGGAGATCCACCAAATAACTGTTTGGAATAAATCAATATGAAAATTCGTGTATTGTAAAGTGTTGATGTGGAAATAAATCTATAACTTTGAGAAAGTGTCTCGCCAGATTTATTCTTTAGACTCTTTTATTCGTCTTCAGTATTTTTGCTGTGATCACGTGATAGAGATTTATTCAGAAAATTAAGGTATTTTGAGACCTGGGATTTAACCTAAAAAAAGTTTTTTTTTTTTTTTTTTTTTGCTTGTTTGTTTTTAGCAGAAGTTTCAATAATGGACGGTTCAGAAGTTAAACTTGATCCAATGCAAATTTAATTATTTAATTGAGGTGAAAGTTTTATTGGTTACAACAGATCCAATGCTAGGCTATATTATCAAGTAACTTAGCCTAAGTGCTCTTCATTTCGTGAGTAGGCAAAGTGAGTTTTATAAATGTAATTCGCTCCTATTTACATGTAAATGTTCTGTGCTTGTATTGTGTGCGTCCTGTCTAATAGGGCACCTGTGACGTGTGTCTCAGCCACTTTCCCCGCACCTCCCTTTTGCTTGGTGTCCACTCACTTTTTTGGGTGGGCAGTGAGCCCCTCCTCTAAGTGCCTGACGAAGTTATTTAGGGTGTAAAATGGATTTGAATTTGCTGTTGTTAGCATTCACAATTTGTGTCCAGACCACAGCAAGCAGCATATACGGTCCTGTGAGACCAAACTGAGGAGAAGGCGAACACATTTTCCCTCCTGATAAGGACACGTGTGAAGATTTAATGTGGACTCACTGTGAACTGGGATTAAGTAACATTTATTTTTGTTTGGAATTATAACTTTCAGAGAAGGTACGTATTTCATTCATTATTTTGTAACGTGTTCTCTGTTATGACATTGTCGTCAGTCAAATTTATTTTGTAATGAATTTGGAAATGTAGAATGTATAATGTCACCAGATAATATGAGTAGATTTAAATGAATCAGAAGATAATTTAAAACACTACTTGTGGTTTTTAAATACCTTGTGTTTTGAAGACGTAGTGTTTTTTCATCCTTCGTCATATTTTTATTGTCGGAATTTATCTTCTGTTGCCCTGTTATTATTTTATTTTTTACAATATGGAGTAGCCTAATATTTAAAAAAATAAATAAGTCACATGGAAGTACTGAAAGTTCCCATGATCTCAGAAGTAGAATTATCCACAGAGAACCAGTGAGCTGATAAAGTAGAGCCAAATACTCCTTAACAATCCTTCACATCTCTGATGCTGACTTTACATCATTGGGCGTGACTTGTAATAGGTTCCAGCTCCGTGTAGGGCATCTAGAGGCAAGACAGTTCTGAATATCTATTCACAGATAATAATTGACTATAGCACATTAACTGTATACTGGTGAAACTAAATATTACAGAGTGACGATGAACTTCCAGTAGAAGTAGGCTACAGGAGAGAAATACGAGTGCGCGCGTGAATGAAAATTGATGATGTGAGACTTCTTGGATGATAATAAGAAATTTAATATATGCATGTGTGGCAGATTATTCTAAAACGTTTATAAGTAGATACAGTTTAATGTAGTAAGGACTGTTTTGACACCTTGTGTTTTTTTTAATTAAGAATGCAGAATTTGTGCATTAAGCATTTGCCTCCATCTTTTTTTGTCACAATGATTTCTGCCATTTCTACTGGGTTTTATGAGATTTTGGTAATGAAATAAAGAGTGGTCAGAAGTGTGATGACTTTATCCCTGCACGTTTTCACCACTTTGATTTAAACGTTTTGAGGCGGCAATTAAACTTAAAATAGCACGTTTAAAGAGCTGATTTTTCATAGGCTGCTGTACTAAACACAGTTAACAGTGGAAAACGTGCAGCAGCGTGAAATGAAACGAAGGAATGTTAATTTTCAGGTACATGTAACGTGCTTTTACCTGTCACAATAGCGAAAGACCGAATATAAGTTTTAGGCTGCTTTGTCACTTTTGTTCTCATATGCTCATAATGAGTAGTCTCGTGAGCCCCAGTTCTGTAGTGTGGCGGTGGCAAAAGTTTGTGCCTCACCTCCCGCAGGGGATTATATCGACTGAATACTCAATTTCGCCACCCACCCTCTGAGAGAAAACACTTTGTATGACCACCACATCGCCTCAGTCAGATGAGTAAAGCCGTTCAGCATACGTGTGCCTTAATAGTTAGCAAAAGTGATTCAGCTCCGTATACAGCTAGATTAAAGTGACTATTCAGTAATCAGTAATTCAGTGATTCTTCTTTTCACCTCCTTGACAGAAAGATGTTGCTAAATATAAAACACATATTGTGGTTGATCTGCATATACCAAACAACGACTGAACCTGGTAAGCCTTTTATATTTCTATTTTTTAACAGCTGTAAAGTGTTGTTTAGTAATACATCTCATGTATGTTTCTGAATGTAAAGGGTGGGAATTGAATTCATTAATTTAAGACTGGTGTTTGCATGAGTCTAAGCCCATGTGAATATATTTCCGGTTCCATACTTTTGGGGGGGTCTGTCTGATTTCATTTCATGCAACAAAAGTCAATTTATTTGTAAAATGAACTGCTATGCTTCTCCTTAACTCATCAAACTGTAGTAAAGAGGACCTTAATCTCTCATTCCCACAAACTATTGTCTCCCAGCTGCCTCTAATGGTTTACTTCCAGGCACCTACAGTATACCTTTTAATTAGGATCTTCTTGTAGTCTGGTGCAAACAGATGGCTTGACTTCATCACTCTGAGAAGCCATGCTCTCACACGGTGGTGTGCTACCCTGAGGGGTAATCCCACCTGTCCAAAGCATTTCTCACATTGTTGGTCTGAGTATATGGTGATTTTCTCTCAGTTATGATCCTTTCAACATCCCACCTTCAAGGTTATCTGTCCTTCTACTTGGAAGTAGTTTCTGGTTTGCATACCCGTAGGCTTCACAGAGGCAGTAAAATAATTTTCAGCTCAATTATCATAAACACAGTAAGGCATGATTTCCTGTGCTTTGCAGTGGATGCAGCTGTGTGTATAACATCTCATGCCTTTCATTCCCTCAGTCTCTAGCACGTTACTGGTGATGCGTCCTGTCAACGGCTTGTTGTCCGGGAAAGTGACCCTTCCGTGTTACTTCTCCATCATCCCCACTGTTGGACCTAGAAACAGAAATGCCTCAGGAACAGATTACCTACGCATCAAATGGACGAAAATTGAGGGCGGTGTTGAGTCGACTGTTCTTGTCACCCAAAATGGCGTCATTAAGATCGGTTCCGGGTACAGAAGCCGTGTATCCATTCAGAGTCACCCGGAAGACATTGGGGATGCTTCTCTGACAGTAGTGAAGCTCCGGGCCAGTGATGCTGGAACATACCGCTGTGAAGTGATGTTTGGAATTGAAGACACACAAGACACAGTCAATTTGAATGTTGAGGGTGAGATTTTTTAAAACACATTATCTGTCTGCCATTCCCTCAAATTTGTCTTGTCTTTTTAGAGACACAGTTGTTGTATCCTAAGCACATATGCTGCCAATATGGTAAATTCCTTAAAGCTAATTGATCAATGACAGTCATAACCCAAGTAAATTATAGATAAATGAAACTTTAGTCTGTTAAGTGGAACTGTTTGTGGGAGAAAACCCGCAAGCACAGATTATCTAAATTGTTGAGGGATTTTAAGGTTGTTTTGGACTCTCCCAGATTACAGTTACAGTGTAAAAAGTCATATGCACTCCAATAAACTTTGCCTCTCTTAATGTATTCCCTCTGCTTGTATATACTGTGAAGCCGGGACACATCATGTATGGGCTGATTTATGCTCAGACCATGTGAAAGGATGGGATGGGTCAACCCTGAACTGCTTTGGCTCTAGAATTGCAGCACCACCCTGCTCTCAGCAAAGACACACTGCCATTTTAATTAGATCCATTACTCATTTAATTTGAATTTGTTTCAAAGTGACAATTATGGGGGTGGATGGAATGTCCCCTCATTCAAACAAATGTCCCAACACTGCTTGCTTTATTAATTTGTTTATAAGCAACTTGCAGACATCATCAAGAATAAAGCAGTTTTATTAAGCTTCATATTTATTGTGGTCATTGATAGCAATGATAATAATACAATATGCCACCATTTAATGAAAATTTGAATGGAAGGAATGGACTTTGTTACGAAATGTACATATTTTTTTGTTTGTTTCATTTGTTTTTTGTACAGGCGTGGTGTTTCACTACAGGTCAAATGTCAGCAGATACATTCTGAACTATGCACAAGCTGTGCAGAGCTGCAGCAGCGTTGGATCCACCATTGCTACAGCAGAACAGCTGAGAGCTGCTTATGAGGATGGATTTGACCAGTGTGATGCTGGTTGGATAGCCGATCAAACAGTGAGGTTAGAAGCAACACACACTGCACACAGTCTGTATTTCAATATCCACTTCTGGCCAGCTCCATAATAAGTATTAAACAACATGTCAACATTTTGATATAAAAAGGAAATTGCAAAGGCTGTACTATTTTCATGAGAAACATTTCTGTTTGTGTGAATTGTTTCTGTCTGTAGATATCCAATCACTAGACCAAGGCCCGGCTGCTTTGGAAATCTGCCTGGAAAACCTGGAGTCAGGTCGTATGGCAAACGCAAGCCCACAGAGACCTTCGACGTGTACTGCTATGTGGATAAGCTTGAGGGTACAGATTTTACTGTTTGTGTTATTCCTTAAAACTTCACTTATTTAAAAAAAAAAACATGTTGACATGGCCAGCAGTTCTGTGGTAATGTGAAAGTGCAGTAGTTTATCTATTATATTTGATCTATGCTGACATATTTAATGTGGTTTTAAACTGCGGTTATGACCAGAAATGAGTATGGACCATTTGGCAGTGAACAACTGTGGTTATTAGATTGAAATGGAAGCTTTCGATATTTTAGTTGCCACATAAAAGAAGTTTGGTTATTTATTTATTTTAGTTAAGTATATCTATTTCTTTCCAATTTCAATGTTAACTTTAAAAACGTGTTAAAATGTATGTACATTGGCTAATCAGAACATGACAAAAATAACAAAAGTGACATACTTTGCATTTTTAGTTACTAAAATATCCATTGTAGATTTATTGTAGATAGACGTCTTTCCACACAGAATCTGACATTTTTGCACCTTGAAAAATAAATACGTCCTCATGTTGCGTCAATCGCCTTCACACACTGCCTTCAAAAAATTAAAAAAAATCAGATCAGTTACGATTTGTTGCATTTTTGCATCCGTAACAAGGATTTTAATAGGAAAGGATGAAAAATACGAAAAATGGATATGAAAATTTTGAATTTAGCGTGCCAGGACTTTTACAAATCCCAGGATGACCCCAAAATAACAAGGACAGGATACTTGGTATTCTTAATATGTACTAAGTCCAGCTCAACGAAGTGACAAAAGCAAGAAAAAGAACTAACATGAGAAACAAATGGAAAATGGATTTGGAATTAACACCCTGTTGTATGTTGTGGTGTTTAATATGTCTCATTCCCTCACGAAAGAAGATCTGGGTATGTCTTCACTGTTCTGCTGTAAATTACTTAGACGTCATAAAAAACTCAGTTCTAGCTTTTGAGAGCTACACCCAAGACTGGGCGAAAACAACTCCCCTCATTTTTATTTTCATTTGATTCACCACTGCGTTTGCTATTAGAAAACAATTCTTTGTTTTTCCTGAAAACTGAATTTACATATGTCATATTATTAGCGAATTCCTCTCCCACTTATAGACAATATGAGGGTTTTGATTCATTGATTGGTGCTTGTTAGCAAGACTATAATAATTATGGTTATACTCTTAACATGCATGCTGTTTATATGACAAACACAAAAGGCATCTAATTTCAGATGTAATAACACAAAATGTTTCTTGTGTGTGTTTTTTATTTCAGGTAATGTTTTCTTTGCACCCACACTGCGTAAAATGACCTTCGATGAGGCCAAGGCTGAGTGTGAAAGCATGAATGCAGAGCTGGCCTCACCTGGTCAAATCCACGCTGCTTGGAGACGGGGCCTGGACCGCTGTGATTATGGATGGCTGTCTGATGGCAGTGCTCGACATCCTGTCTCCGTTCCCAGAAGTCAGTGCGGTGGTGGTCTGCTGGGTGTCCGAACCATGTACCGCTACCGAAACCAAACAGGCTTCCCAGATCCCAATATGAAGCTAGGGGCATACTGTTTTAAAGGTAAAGACTTTACACTAAGCTCATGAATTGTTTATGACGTAATAAACGAACACCTGAGTTGTTGCAATACTGCCACTTTACCAGCTGCTTTGACGTCATTTCTCTCAGTATGCGTAGTATGGAGCCCTCACCCCATTAAAAACACAAACATGAGCTCCAGGCTTACAGTGAATGGCTCTTAAGGGCAGTAAATCAAAGCAGAATATTAGTTAAAGTGCACCACTTTTTGTTAACTGAGGTTCTTTTAAGTTGAGACGCCTGGTATGGAAAAGTTTACATGAGAGTTGCTCATTCTCTAGTGATTCACTGACCTCACTCTGCTGCATTCTGGGTTGCCGCCCGTTTCTAAGGCAACCAAACTGGGCTTGGTTAACTAGAGGGTTTAATCATCCAGAAGTCCGTTATGCCACTGTAGTGCTTCGTGGCTAAAATGACAGATGCTTGTCAGACTTTGCCTTGTGGTGTTGTAGGTACTCAGACTTTAGAAAGACTTGATGTTCTCATCAGCTGGGATGACCTCATAAGAACAATATTATGCAACCAGGAGGACCAGTCTCAAAATATAAACGGCATTGAGACACTTCAAAACAAGTTTTAAAGTCCCTTTAAAAAATCTATTTTGGTAAAACCATTGAGCAGATACTGGTAATAGGCATACCAGCTATAGAGGCATATTACTTATTGATATCAGCTAGGGATGCATATTTCTTAGTGATATCATAATGGTAATGGTTGATATTAGTTATTAGCCAGTCTTGGACATTTAATTGTGCTAATTTCATACTTTCAATCTTGATTACTTTTGCTAAAGCTAGCCTAAAATGAATCTTTGAAAACACTAATTATTTAATACCACTGTTAATTAAACAAAATAAAGTATTTTAAATTACAGCTAATCTGCAAATTTAAATTTTAGTATTTTAAATATCTGCTTTTATTTACTTAATGCATATCTGATTGATGTCTTTTAACTAAAAGATAAGAATTTCCTCCCTAGAGTTTTCATATTGAGCCATTGATTTAATCTAAATAAAAAGTCTTTTGTAACCTTTTAACAAAGATTAAAAAGTGCTTAGGTGTTACCTACTACTTTTCTTTTTCTTCCTCTCTCCGCTGTCAGACTCTCCGTCCTTCCTGTCATTTGCACCAGCGCTTATCTGAACAGACATGAGAATAAAGGAGAACGATACCACCAGAGAGCTAAAATCAGTGGGTCTCGCTAACCCCTGACCTGGGGGGGGTTTATCTTTTCAACTGAGGCTAATTTAGACAACCTACCCCATGCTAAGCAGGGCACTCACCCAGAATGACAGCCACCGACTTGCTGTGATAAGTAATGGACCTGGGGTTAATCCTAAACCTCAACACTATGACCTTGTTGTTTGTTTGGTCTGCTTCAACTATGGCAAGCCTTCCTGATCCATGTGGCATTGAGTGTGTTCAAGTGTTTTCTTTTTTTTACATGGTGGGTTTTATTCTCATGTTCGTCTGACATGTGATGACTACGTATGTTTGATATAGTGACAAAGCAGCATAAAAAGAGGGGTTATTCCTCTCACCACACCTGTCTACATTATAAAATCCTGCAAACCATCAGACAATGCATCACATGAATGATGGGAATTTTTCTTAAGGGAAAAAGTACCTCATGTCATCAGACTGAATAGAGAGAGCCTGTTGATTATAGAGGACAGCTGGAGCCCTGGCTGCTGGCCTGTTATATTTGAAGATGACGCTTTTTTGGTGAACACAGGGTAATTAAAAGCCATTTAGAGTGTGTAAGCTGTTTGTGTGAATGAAATTCAATTTGCAAAACAATTGATGGGTTGTTGGAACCATTCTGACACCATCACTTAAAAGAAGTTAATTTGATGTGCTATTCACGCCAACCTTTACATATTTAAATTCAAGCACTGCGTACAATGTCATGTACAAAGAACAGTACCTAGAAAGTTGTGTGAAAAGTTGTGTGAAATGATCACTTTCAGACTGACCATTTAAAAAGCTTTATCACCAAGGTATGTTTCAACATTTGTTAGAAATATAGGCCTCTCTGGGACACTGAGAACGGTATGATTACATCATCATCTTGTTTCAGCAGTACTGGGGTGATGTTTCATAATAATCTCATTATAATGATCATACAATCAAGCATAATGTCCCAAGGGGATGGACTGACAGTTGGAAGCTTGTGTGAAAATTGAAAGATCCCATAACAGAGATTTATTTGGAGACCATGACACAGACAGTCTTTTTTTTAGAAACAGTGGACTCAAAAAGAACTTGACCAAATTTGTAAATTTCATTGCAGACAATCGTGACAAAAATGTCATAATGTTTTATTACTACTATTATTCTTAAATAAAGTAAATACAGTGATATCCATCTACACCACCGTTAAAAAGTAGAGATAAAATGTTTTAATGTTTTTGACATAAGTGACTCATGCTCAACAAGGCTTTATTCATTTAGTTCAGAAATACAATAAAACAGCAATGGTGTGCAATATCATTGCAATTTAAAATGACTAACTGACCCTAAACTGAAAGTTTTGAACGGTAATGGACTAAATAATGGAATGGAATAAATAATTTGCAATAAATAATTTATATTTATTTAAAAACACAAACATTGTACTTATATGTATTATTTAAATCTATAATTTAGTATATACTTATACGATATACTATGTTTTTAAAGAAATATTTACTTTAATAATTATGCTTTTTATGTTACTGTAACCAAGAAGTTGCAATCTGATTATTATTTATTTTGTTCTATATTTCAGTATGGATTAAATGCACTTTTGTGTATAATACAAAAAAATGGTAAATACTGTGATTTTTATTTATTTTTTATTTTTTTACACTAGGTTCAAAGCTTTTATTCAACCAGTCCTCCTGGGTGGATGTCACAGTACAGAGTGGTACAACTATGGAGCCCACCACTGCATTCTTTAGCACAGAGACCACCACAGGCCAGACTCTCTCTCCTGAGGCCAGTCCCTCTCATGCGTCACAGGCAACCTCTGATGATGACCTGTCCCCAACAGACGCCCCTTCTATGTTTTCTACAAGCATGGCACCACTAAAGACAAGCCACGACCCTGACAGACTAGAATCAGTCAGTGCGAAATCTGAGGAAGGCTTTGGCACAACAAAACTTCCAGATTTTGATATTAGTGATTTTGGCGCTGAGAAGGATGATGATGAAGCAAACATTCGTGGAGATGTGATCCGTGGAGAACTTACTACTGCAGTTCCCACAGCCTCAGAGGATCCAATGGAGGAGACAGAGGACAAGAGCATAATAGAGGTGAAGACTGTTCTACCTGATATTTTACTCTCAGACTCTCTAAGCACAAAACCGATGTTTGCAGTCGGGAAAACAGAGGAATCTATTGTGGTTGGGGTCACAACAGACAGTGTTTTAGAATCAGATGCCACTGTACTGATATTAGTCAACACTGAGGAATCTGGACACAAAACTGTATCGTCCACACATAGTGAATCCATCACAAAACTTCCAGCACAGACTGTGACTCACACAGCTAGTGAGACCAGTGCTGGTCAAGGCGAGGCTGAAATACGTGCTTCCACACAGTCATCTTTTATACTAGCAACAGAGGCTACTTTTCTGGAGAGTGCTAAGTCTACTGTGTTCTCTGAGTATGAAGATGAGACTGGCATTGGTGTTGTAATGGCGGACCCCCCACCTCTGTCTACACAGAGATCCACCCGCCCAGAACCTGAACCTTCAGAGACCTCTAGTGGAGTTACCATCACCGATTCTACAATTACCCCTACTGTTTTTATGCAAAGCTCACAAACTGGAGAATCTACAGAAATTTCAGGAACCTCCAAATCAACACAAAGGCCGTCTCAGACATTTACTGTTGACATGGCTGACCGTGATACAAAGTCACCGGGTTTGACTACACCTAGTTCAGCCACAGTTGCCGCAGAAGCAGCAATAACAATGCCCTCACTTATTGACCATGAAACATCACATGAAGAAGCTACTTTGGGCACCTCAGAAGCACCCAGGAAGACACTAACAAAGGCCACAGACACCACCACCGATTCTGATCACTCATCAGGTATGATTTCTCTGCTTTTCTTCCTCTGCTTTTTGAACAAAGTGGTTTGAAATGGCATTTCAGTCTCATTGATCATTGATGTTGAAAAGACATGCAGGGCTGGAACATTATCTTATGTAAATATGAACATGTGACATAAAAGGAATAGTATATGTTCTCACCCTCTGTGTTTATGTTTATATACTGCATAATTATACAGTACTGTGCAAAGGTCTAAGGCCACTAGTATTTAAACCAACAAAAATGGTTTTAAGTCGGTTATTTCTATCTTTTGTGGTAGCGTGTCAGTTGGAAATATCAGTTTACATTTCCAAACATGATTTTTGTCATTAATTATAATAATGCGGTGAGATTATTGTTTGAATGACATGAAGCAACAGAACAAACTGAGACAGACTAAATCCAGAAGAACTGTGGCAACGTCTCCAAGATGCTTAAAAAAACCTACCTGGAAACCTACCTGAAAAACTATGGGCAAGTGTACCTCAGAACAGAAGCTGTTTTACCAAAAGCTGTAATGCCAAATAATTATTTGATTCAGTAAATAGAAGTTAATTGATAAATAAAAATCTATTTATGGCATTATTTTTGAAAGCATCCCTATTTTACAGCAGTTTTACACGAGTGTCTAAAACTTTGAACAGTACTGTAGCTTTGCTGGAAGTTTTTTTTTTTTCTTCAACTTAAGAGACGTTCTTCTGTTTGTTCTGTTAATTCATGTCATTCCAGACAGACTGATCTCTGTGTGGAGCACTGGCTGTTGTCAGACTCATCTCACTGCATTATTACAATTAATGACAAAAATAATGTTTGGAAATGTAAACGGATATTAACAAACCCAAACGCTACCGCAAAAGATCAAAATAACAGACTTAAAACCATTTTTTGTTGGTGAAAATTCCAGTGGCCTATGACTTTTGCACAGTACTGTATATTAGTGCTGTCAATTGATTAAAAATTTAATTGTGTTAATAACAGTCATGGACTGTGATTAATCATAATTAATCACAAATGTAAAATACTAGGATTTAACTGTCATGCATTTATTTTATTTCAACACATTTACAAACTAATTTAAGGAAACATAACTTTTTACACCTACAACAGATATGAGACATAATCCTTATTCTTCTTTTATCATCATTCTTCTGTTTTATTAAAGCCATTTTCAGCCTTAATACTGGCAACAAAATATTTATCAAGCCACATTGCTTCAATCCTAGTTAAAATTTACCCAACTATTATCAAAAGTTATTTATACAACAAGATATTTTCTTGTGATCTTAAGTGAAGTATTATGAAAATAGATTATGACTTGGAACTGCACCTGCAGTTGCATTAGAGCTAACATTAGCATCATGCTATGTGCTGTAAGAAAATTTATGAGATTAAAGGAGCCGTATGTAAGAAATGGCCAAAACTGGTACTGCAATCACTTTCAAAATACTACTCAGCAGTGTCTCCCCCTCCCCCTCTCCGTTGACTAGAGGTTGCCAAAATATACACGAAGAACAAATTATTTTCCCATGGTAACGTTAGGCTACTGTCTCAGATTGTCAGAGAAACAGCCTATACTCGCCTAATGTTAGCAGTGACTAGTC
>JAUCMT010000134.1:2412475-2429108 GCA_032357475.1 Enteromius thamalakanensis
CCCCCCCCCCCCCCCCCCCCCCCCCAAAAAAAAAAAATAACAGATATTATGTGCATAAAAAAGACAAACTCAAGCATAATGTCACTTATGTGCACTGTGGCTTCTGCAGTTCGAAATGAAGTTATGAATTGAAAATATATTTCCCTCCCATAAACAACACATTTCAATACCAAGTGGCAAGTAAAAGATGTTACGTTCATCAGTAAACAGATCTCATTATCTTAAGTCATCCTGTAACAACATTCCAATGTTACAGTTCATGCTTGGGCACAATTTTGCATATGGCTTTTAGTGCTGTTCCTCTTTTCGCAGAGAACAGTGGAATTACAATATCATTCGAGACTCGTAGAAACACTTAAGCAGGCAAGCTCAAGCTAGTCGTGAATCGTTGAATATATAACTGGGTTCTTAAAGAATCGTTCAGTGTAAATTCTTTCTATAGTTCTCTGCCATATTACAAAGTCCGATGTATAATTAGCAGTTTGTCATATTCTGTCTCTGATGAAATACTTGAAAAAATATATGCAGGGACAAACATATTTGAACAAGCAAATAATTTTTTTTTTTTTTTAAAGGGTAGCCATGAGGAATGAATGTCACAATTAAACAATGGATGATTATAAAGCATTGTAAAATAATTTGATATTTCAAATAGACAATATAAGATCACAGTTCAGAGCATTGGATAATACACCAAAACATGAAATACCAAAAATTACATCGTTTTAAAGAAATTAGCATTTGAGTAAGATCACACAATTTTTTTTAAGAAACAAAAACCGTCAGGTCCATTTTTCATCTCAGTTTGGCCAAGTTTCAAAAACTTTCTGTCAAAGTTTATACTATTCAATAATATTTAAATATTTAATTGAATTATCACAATGGAGATCCTTGGTAAACTTACGTTTTGAATGGGTTTTGATCAAAATTATGTGACTTTAACGTTACTTCATCTACATATCCTTCCTGAATGCAATTTGTGTTCATCTCGTCACTTCATTGTGCATACATATAGTGTACAAATCTGTATAACCTGTAAATGATAGGTAAAATAACTGTTTACATGAATATTCAGGATGTTGCAGTATGAAACAGAATCCTTTCTATAATTGTCACAGTTATGGCTAGTTCATGCAAAAAGTCCTTCATAAGTTTGAATGTGGAAACCTGTGTATTGCTGCTCTTTGGTTGGTGACATGACATGAAGCGCTTCACGGCTGTGTTTTGTAGCAGTAGACTCCGTACAGCTTCTGCTTTTTGTCAGGGAAGCCAACCAAGCGAACCGCAGCCTCGGTGGGACTGCAGTTCTGCCTGGGCCTGGAGATTGGGTAACGAACGCTACCGTCGGCCAACCAACCAGCATCACAACGGTCGTATCCCTGCAGCTTCCAGGCAGCGTACATATGGCCCACCTTTGCAATCTCAGCTCCATCTCTCTTACAAACATCAACAGCCTCATCGAAGCTCAGCTTCTTGGGCTGAATCAAGTAGTAAAAGCGTCCTGTGAAATGAACCAGAGTTTTAGGGTTGTGGACACAGACACTATTAAAAATCACGCTCTATTTTATATTAGAATTGAACTCACCTCTAAGGCTGGCTGTGAAGCAGAACACATCATAGCGTTTGTTGGACTTGTTCTGTCGGCCGTAGGTTCTCAGTCCGGCTGAGGTCCTCGCTCCTCCGCAGGGCTCTCTGGGTTTGGTGATGGGATACTGCACGGTTCCGTCATTGAGCCATCCTGCATTGCACCAATCCATCCCATTTTTCCATTCTCCATAGAGCTGCTCGAAGGAGGCGACCACAGCATCCTGCTCCAGACACGCGGCCTCTGCGTCTTGGAAGTTGAAGTTGTACCGCCCCAGGCGAGGGGAGTAAGGGAAAACAACCCCTGTGAAAGAAAGTGAATCTTCCCCTAAAGAAAAGTTCAACTGAATTTAACATCAGGCTGGTTTGATGAAGCTATTGTAGGACCAACCCACTGAATGAATAAGGATGATATTGGTTTTCCAAGAGCTGCCCTGCATAGTTGAAATGATTTATGTGGTATGGTGTTAGAAAATTACTTGCAAGGCTTAGGCTATTTAATCATAAAATCTATTGTTCCATAGATAACAATGACTACTTGCGCCAGCCTGTTTCATTATGCTCATGAACTTCACTTTTTCTGTGTAAAGATCTCCATTGTTTCTCTGGAGCCAAGTCTGCAATGGTGGTCTTGGCCAAGAGCACGAATTACAGGATATTACTGGAGTACAAGCAAATGAAGAATGGCAACAACAAGTGTTTAAAAAAGAGTGTCTTCACATTTCAAGTACTAATGCTGAAGAATATTTATTGAAATGAACAGCTCAGATATGGCTTAGGAACTGTAGAGAGTAAATAAAATATGTTTTTTTTTTATGTTTGCAGATTACTGTGCACATATGCCAATAGAGAGACATACATGTCTCTCATTAGTAAGTGATTAGTAAGTCATTAGTAACTTGATAAATGTAAATGTTACAGGTGAAATGATAACTTACCTTGCAATTCAAGGTCCACTTCAACAGTCTTGTCGTTCATGCCGTTGATGATCTCACACCTGTATGTGCCATAGTCGTTCAGGTCTAGGTTGGTAACAACTAAAGTAGCATCATTGGCATCCTTCTCCAAAAGGTATACGCGGTTCTGGAAAGTGCCGTAGGTTCTCTTGTGGAGCCCCATGGAGATGAGCACATCGGTTTCTGAAGAGTCATCTTCAATTTTGGTCCACTTGATTCTGTTCCCGAACAAACTGGACAGACCATCCAGTCCGCAGGGCAGGGTGATATTATCACCTCTGTTGGCATAGACCTTGATCTTTGATCCACTTTCTGAAATGAAACAAAATGGGATTTTTATAACAATGGTTTTATTTCATTGAAGGCAAATGTTCCCTGGTTAAAGCTCAACTTTTTGCTCACAGGTGCTGTGTCTATATCTGGTAGTAGTTACTATGTCTATTTGTGGTTAGAGGCATAATTGTCTCATTACACTCTTTAAGATGTTTCCTGATCTGTCTGAGTCTAGGAGGCCCCAGTCCATCGCAGCTCTTGATGGAGCGTTTGATGGATACAGAGGAAACTAAAACCGACCCAAGAGTTCTCCTGGCTGGCTACACTTCACCATCAAAGTGTCAACTGCACAGCAGACATTATTACATTTAGCTTAAGGCACAATTGAGTCTCTCATTTTCACAGTGTTTTAAACTGTCTACAGATGCATTTTGCCAAATTATTCAACTTTTTTTTTTTTTTTAAAGAAATGAATTTTTTACCTCTTCATTGGTAAGGACACAACAAATCAAAAGTGACAGTACGAACATATATAATGTTAAAACAGATTTCTATTTTAAATAAATAACTATAAGAAATTAATTAACTATAACTATATTAGTTTGTTAATGTTAATGTATTGAAACTTATTGTAAAGTGTTACCAAAAACAACAACATTCAATCAATCAATCATTCTGTTTCGCCTTATACAGTCTTTCATTTTACCATGATGATAATTCATTCCATGCATAACATTTAATTTTTTCCATTCTCTAATCTGAGTTCTTGATCTGAAAAGTACATTTTAGGGACAAGTTTATGTGCAGTTTCGTAAACCAAATTGTCTTCTGCAGAGCAGTTCTTAGCCTTAGGCTTTTGTGCTTCTGACCAGCATGTTCTACAACTAATCTTAACATTCAGATGCAGTGTGTCTGCAGGAAAACCTTTCCCACATGTTTGAAACAAATATGGGACTCATTAGCAGCCACTCACGACTTTCACCCTTATGCTTCAAACCGCTTACCTTACCTTAGTCCACTATTACTCAAACAAGCTGGAGCCTTTTCACATACAGTATAGTGACATGTGCTAACCTCTGCTCAGAATGAATACACATGGTTTTAACATCTGAATGTTTCATGAATCAGAACTGTACTGTACTTAAACTTTAATTATACAGTACATCACTCACATTATGACCAACTGATGAGAGAATATCCTCTTGTTCTTAAAGTAATTAAAACTGAGCTCTGTAGTCCTTATAATCATTAACACCACACATCTGACCCCTTTTTACACTTCACTGTGAGTCATCCACTCCCTCTCTCTCACTTTCTTCCTAATAAACTCTCACTTAGGAGACAGTTTGCCAAAGTTACAAGCTGGAGCCAGAAGAAAAACAGATGAAAAATCTCACAAAAATTATTACGTACACCTTTCAGTGACAGCAGCTACCAGTTTAGCAAATGTATAACTAGGCGATTTAGATTTTTGTGTCACATCTTTGTTGTTAGAATACATATCATTGCTGGTGAGATTTTATACCAGTTTTGCACAACTCTCAAATATCATTCTAAACCCACTTAGAAATAATGTTCTCCATATACCCAACTGCCACCAATCCCCATGATCCCCCATCCCCCATCTCCACACGTCCGTCTCATGCATGCAAACACAAAAAAAAGTGTTTACTCTTGAATAACAGAATGGAAGTGCTGGGGTAGTTTAAATATTTAAAAGTGCATCTTTCCCACCCTTTAAGAACTTTAAAGGGTTTAATAGTGTAGTAATCATATATTTTTTATAATAATAAATATTACATAATATTAAAAAAATAATTTATTTTAAATGTTAATATGTCAAAAGTTAATTAAATGCTACAATTTTGAAATAAACATTCAATCAACATGGCTATTTAATACACTTATTTTGGCTTCACTGGCATCTTGAACACATCTGCTGCATAAACAGTGGGGTTGGAACACTTTACAATACAAAATGATGCTTTGTGTGAGGTACACGAAATGCATGAAAACACACTGATTAGGGCTTCACATCTGTGTATACAAGTGTCATATGGAATCGTTCCCTCACAGTCAGACAGTCTTGATGGCTAAACTTCACTTCCTACACTTTGCTGAGCAAGCAGAGGTCAGTTTGAGTTACGAGCATGAATTATTGCACACAACTGGATGGGGCACGCTATCATATCCCTCCTAGTTGTGCATTGACATTCGGGGTCTCTCTCTCTCTATCTCTGTGTATTTATTATAGTCCATTTATTTGAATGTCTCTCCTTCACTATCTCTCCTTTTCTTTCAACCTTCACACACAAAGCCATCCTCTTTCTTTTTCACACACCCCCCTACTCAACCATGCCTGACTAATGACTGCATTATGTCTTGAACAGAGCCGTCATGAATCAGGCCCATCTTTAGCAGTCTCTAAGAGCCCAAAACCATACAAAACCTTCACTTCTTCCTCCAATCCAAACCTATTCTCCGTCAGCCTTAGCCCAGCCCAATTCATGTAAACCATCACTTTACAGACCATTACCTCAGAAGGAAAACGATTGCATTCAGCAAGGGGCTCTTTACATTTTCAGGGGCTGTTAATCTTGCTGTAGCTCCTGTCAGACGCATGCATTCAGTAGCATCAGTGTAAATTCTGAGGATTTGACAACACCCATACAGCTGCGTACTGGAAATATAATTTACCAATTTGCTCCTGGCATCACTGGCCATCAGAAGCCAGTCTTGCATTTTCCCTCAAAGAAAGGTAATAGATCTACACTCAAATGTGATCAGCAGAGCCACTTTTCACAGTCTGTTCAGTGATGGCTCACATACCCTGCTATCTGTCAACAACGGTTAAACAACTGCTAAATTACCTGCCGCACATGGTTTAGAGCTTATGAAAGACTGTGTTGAGCTGAATCTTTTGTGGGTGTGTGTGTGCATTTGTATAGTGGGAGGAGTCTTTTAGAGACAGACAGTGGAATATTGCTTTAAAATCTGGTTCATTGTGTCTGCATCAAGTAATAACATCGAAGAAATTATGTTCATCCATTGGGAATCCTATTCTTCATTCTTATTAGCAACTAATGTTTTAATGAATAGTGAATAATATCCACATTACAATTTATGCCATGCAGTTTTTTAGTATTACATTTATCTGCCACACCTTCATATGCACAAATGCTGAATTGTGCATGCCGAACCCTAACATCATTCATTCATGCAAAAGGGGATCAGAAGTGGTTCTTACCTTGTGCTTCGACATGTAGACTGCTTGCAAAAACCACCAATGACAAGGAAAACAGAGCGATCATCTTGTCTTTTTTGTTCTGTGCCTAAAGGCCTTTTGACTAAAAAAGCAAATGAATAAAAAAATGTACGGAAAAGAAAAAAACGCAATCAGCTAATAGATCTGGAAGGAGTATGGAAAAATAGTTTCTTCCCCTTGTTGTCGATAAAGAGGTGTAGGTGTTGGTGGTTGTGCCACAAGAAAGATTGGGCTCCTCAAAGGTCCATACAAAAGGCTTATATTGAAGCCTTGGCCAATTGTGGCCACTCCCCCTCCCCTTAGAGAGAGATGAAGCCCATCACCCTACGTTTTTGTGTGTGTGTGTAGACTCCCTCATTTACCCTCCCTCAGCTTCCTTTTCTGCCAGGCGTGTCTCTCCGTTTAGGTTTTAGGGGAGACGTGCAGACTAGAATGTGGTGTTTCCACTAGATGCATTATTTAAAAAATGCCTGCAAAACCAAAAAAATTAGCTTTTAGGACTGGAAATTATTTTATTTTCAAACCAAACAAAGGACTATGTGACATATTAGTTTAAATGCAGTGCAGGCACTCCAAATGTTACTGGAATCAACTGTACAGTTATTTATGCACCCTATTCACTAAGTTTTATCAGAAAAACACTTACATAAAATTCTTTTTCTCAACATGTAGTCCAAGCACTTCAAAGCAAATCTGTCACATAGTGATAATTTCTGACTGGAAACAATGGACTTCCCACTAAGAATATATTATTTCAAAACACCGAACACTGTTCATATGCTCTCCAAATGCAGAATTACACAACCTCTCCACCTGCTTGTAATACATGCCTAGTGCAACATGACTTTGCTGATTATTATATCATTTGCTTGTACATGCTGTGTTAAGATATTTTACGTCAAAGCCTGCCAGACAGATTTATGATCAACCAAGAAATCCAAAAAACACCCACCCACCTTCCCATCTGGCCCTCTCCTTGGATCCTCTTGAAAACTCTTCTTCACCTAGTATAACCCTCTTGTCAGATTACTTAATGGACGTGTATTGATAAGGTAGGGACGTGGTAAAGATATGACCCACTTCACTCAAACAAAAGTGTGTCTGGACCATAAAAAGACTTCATTATCTTTGGAGAGATATGATGCAGATGTGGAATGAGAATGTGTGGTCCATCAGGATGCTTTTTCAATGGTCCCAATGGAGTGATGGTGAAAGGGAGTAACCTGTTCAACGCAGATGATGTTTTAAACCTCATCGCAGTTATTTCAGCTGTGATTTACACAGTGTAGGTGAGAAAAGCACCCTCCATCCCACAGGGCCTCGGCATGCAGACTAAAGCTCCATGGAGTCATATGTTCCCCACCCTGAAAAAAAGCACAGAGAAGACATGGCCTATTATGCCAATACCATCACAGTGACTGATTTACACAAAAACTATGGAAAATGAGGAAGGGTCTCTGGATTGGAGCATGACTGACTGGAAATCTCACATCAGTGAGAATGACTCATTTTCGTACTTACGTACTAAATGGTAATCATGTGTGTCTTAAACAGTTACTAATGTTTAATTACACCAGATGATGACAGGAGTTGCTTATTATTTTGCTCTGAATGCTTAAAAACAAAAGAACCCAAGTGAAAAATTACATTTTTTTTATGCTCAGTATACTACAAATACATTTTCCTTTTTATGTACTTAATAAAACGCCAAGTATGTACTTTAAGCATACTAAACTGGTATACCTAAAGTCTGCTAAACTGGAACAACTAATTTTGTACCTAATGCACTTTAATTGTTCAGAAATAGTGCTGAAGTCCAATTAAAGACACACTTAGTATATTTAATTGTGCTAAAGTGGAACTATTGCAAGTATACTTTAGGTACACTTCAAATATTTTGTATTTAAAGGGTAATATTATACAATCTTTATTAAAAGTGACATAAACACGCATTTTAGGCTTAAAATATTAAGAAATATGCATTGTGCACAAAATTCCAAATAAAGTTTAATTAAAATTTTGATATTAGTAGATCTTGAGTTATCTGTCAGTAAATAATAGATTTGAACTATACTTAGTATGAAATAAATATATATTAAATATATTACTTTTTTTTTTTTAATAGGGAAGCAATTGAAATAGCTGAAATAATCTTTGTGGTTGTGAAAGTAAGTGTGGGCAATTTAATTGCTTGCTCTTTACTGCTTAATTCGGAAATTGAGGCCATTTGAATGAAAGTGTAATAAGATGTAATTTTGTGTTTTTAAGTTAAATAAAAGAGGTTTTGTTTGTAATTTTCACTGCTGAATCACTGCTGAATGAATGACTAGTGTACAATGGCAAAAGAGACACTGTAAAGTCCTGTTAAAGTCAGTTAACAAAGGAATTCAGGATATATAAAAGGATTTTGTTATCTCAATTAAAGACAGAAAGTGTAGAGCTTAATCCTGGCCTAAATTCTTCCGCTCCATTTCACTGTGAAAGTTAGGTTAGCGAGTTGAAACTATGCCTGGTTGTACCGCACAGTATATGGCTATAAGCCATAAAGCACATCTGGAGCATTTATGGCACATGCAACTATACAGTTCTTTCTGGTTTATTCAGATTCAGAGTTTTCACCAAGAACTAATATTTCACTCTTGTGAAAATCCCCCTAATTCTGCCTAGTGATGGCAACATAATAAAAACACAGGCTTTTACAGCAACACTTACCAAACAAGTCTCTCAGTGTTCAATAGATGACGGCATGACGCATGCTTCTCACCTCACACTGAAGGAAAAGTTCAAACCAAAAAATCAGTTACTCACCCTCCTTTGACTTTATTTCTTTCCTGAAACATAAAATGAGACATAAACTGCAGAATTTCCAACATGCTCTTTTCCATTTAATGAAATGAGAAAGGTGGCCAGGGCTATCATTTTTGCTATTTTTTAAATTATTATTATTATTTTTAATCTATGAACTATTAAAATATATAAAATATGAAAATTTTAATTGAGTAATTTTTTAAGGACACCTTTTGGAGAATGTCATACAAATTTATATTCTATAATGAACTACTCGATTTATGTGCCTTCAACAATGTTCTTGTGTTTAAAAGCAAAATGTAAAACTGTTTAGCACATAAAGTAATTGTGTCTCTTCAGAAAACTTGGATTAATCTGCTTTATTCATATGGATTTTATTATTTTGCAATATTAAGCTTCGGCAATTGTTGTGGAATAGACTTTCAGTGGAGGAACATAAATCCTTTGGGTTTCTTAAAATGTCTTCTTTATGTCTAATGGGTTTGGAATAAAATGATATTGAGTAAATGATGACAGAACATCAATTTTAGGGCGAATTAGCCCTTTAATTCAGAAACACAGGACACACAGAAGGCAAAAGATCAAGCAAACATAGAACCATTATGCTGAATGAGAAATCCTAATAAAGTCTGAAGGTCCACAATTACTCTCAACACCTCATGTTATTTGTTTCAGCAACAATTAATGAACAATCATTACACATCAGCAACATGTAGGTGATCTATTACTTTAAAACACCCAACTGTTCCCAATTTCCCTTAGAAGCATGGGTATCCTTATAGTTTAATTGCCTCTGTGCACAGATTAATCTTGATAAGCAATGGCAAAGGATCACGATTTGATATGCTGCAGTGCTTTGTGGGAAAGCTCCCAAAACAAACAAGGCACTCGAGTGTGTGTTTGTTGGCAGGAAAACCATTTAGCTTTCCCACGTAACAAACAGGGATCCTACTGCACCAGTACAGTTATTAAATGACTCATACATGCATGTGTTTCTGACTCAGTGAGTGAGTAAGCGTGTAAGGAAGCGTAATCAAACGTATGTGTACATTTAGTGGTACTGTGTATTAAAAATCTCCTCTGCCCCACCCAGGACCCTTCCCCAAACTTTTCACCAATTCAGAGCCAAGTGTCTGAGTTGCTGAGCACATTAACAGCTGGCCAGCAGTTACCATATCATACAGATGCTCTGTGCTTTCTGCTTTTGGCAGGGTGGTATAGTTCCCATCACTGTCCAGCTGTTTTCTGGTCACCTGCCATAACGGCTTAAAGAGCTCAGCCAATACAACTAAAACATGAGCAAACAAGAGACTGCTTATGTAAACCTCTGCAATGCCTGGTTTGATAACATTCAAATCTTGTGGAGTGAAAAATACTTTTATAAGAAAAGTGTGCATAAATGACTAATGAATAAAATAAGACGTTTTTGTAGATGTTTCCCTGCAGCACTTAAAGTCCTTTCAACAGCTACAACTAGTTGTGACCGGTGACCCTTGAAACGTGAGCTCATATGTGTTACCCGTACGTCATGGTTGAAACAATAATTAGAAACACAAGCACTGCTCTCATGGGTAAGTTTTGTGACGTGCACACGCACCTCAAAGAGCTTCACTGGCGCATGAGGAGACAAAGGCTGTATTATGATTTTCATTGCTCCAGATTTTTCTGTTATTTCAAAACACAAATAATGAGATATCAAGACGGATTTCTGTTAAAATGGCTCTCAAAAGTGGATTGTATCATTAGAAAAAGCTCTCTAGAGAAGCAGGACAACACCACAGAAGGTGCTGACTAATTGTGGGAGTGTGGGATGATGCAGTGCTCTTGTCAGCATTTAAAGATCATCGGATCAGATGAGATGAAGGGAGTATCTCCTGTGATGTCAATGAGTCCCTATATGCATTTCATTTGTTGTGCTTTGACATGCCTGGTACAATTGTGTGAATATACCATCTGTGCTCAATGCTTGGCATGTAAGGTGATGATGGCATCGTGGGCCTTTATTGCTTCCAGTTACTTGTCACTGTGTTTGCCCAAAACCATCAACAGGGTGGCCTAGATAGAGTTTGGCTGAATAACTGAAATGTGATCCTTCAGCTGTAAAACCGCTGGGGCATTTGGGGTTATTAAACAGTTGCATTGTGCCATCAAGTGCAGAGCTCTTTGGGAAGAGAACAAAAAAAAAATCTAACTTTCTCCAGATTCAGAACTTTTTTCCCCCTTCACAGCATTAACTCTCATGACCGCTTAGTCTACACGCCAGTGTAATTGGTTGAGAGACATGGTAGAGTTGGTTGGTTGAGAGACATAGTACCTTCTTTTAATATATAAAACTGTTGCATTTTGTGCAGTTACTGATATTTATATGGCCCAAAAGTAAGATCTCGTATATTCATATAAATCAATGAGATCTTTATTGCAGACTTGCAGGTCCACTGTCAGGCATTAGGGTTCTCCTTCAACAAAAATAAATACATTTAATGTCCGAAATAGCGCAAAAATTATGGCGAGACTCGCAGAGAAGTTAAGTGAAAAGTGATTATTTATTTACAGTGCTCTGGAGGTGATACAGTCTCTGTAGAAAACTAACCAAATCTAAAGAAAAATTAACAGAAAACAAAGCAAAACAAACAAATAAATCAATATAAACATGCAAACATAATGTTTTGAATAACTCACGGCACCTTAGTAGCAGCTAGTTTAGGGCTCTCTATAATAGCCCAAGCCCCTCCCCCTTGGATGATACCACAGTGAGGTAAGTATAAAATACACATACACAAAAAACACATAAACATACATAGCTATACCACCCACTCCGTAGTCACACGTTACACACTTTAAAATAACTTAATATATACAACAAAAAATACAAATAACATTTCACAACAAAACCGCAATATTTCATTCTTCCCCTTTAAGACAAACAAATGGACGAGTCGGCATACGGTTGCTTCGCGCCGCCGCAATGGAACTCTAGCACTATATAGCCAGGCCACTGGGTGACGCTCGGGTTGCCCGGCTGATGGAAAGAAAGCAACGCGAAAGACCGACAAACAAACGCTACCAAACACTTGACGAAGGTATTTACAACATGAAACAAAACCAAAAGAAAGCAAAAGAAACAAAACAACTTTAAAGGTTTGTGGTTATGCGCAGCGTGAATCACTGTCTGGTATGGAGATGGAGTGGAAATGTTTGCGTGTATGTGTAACCAGTATGCTAATGGGCACTTCACATCGCCTCAGCAGGTAATTTATGGAGTTATTTTTGTGTCTTTATTATTCAAACAAAAATACTGTGTTTGAGAGTAAGTCTTAAGTCTTCTTAAATCTCAAAAAGAAAGAAATTAATAACAAAAGTATTTGCAGTGCAAATACTGCTTTCTTTTTTTTTCGAGTCAAAAATTTTTGTTTGCAAGTTAAAAAGTTTTGCTTGCGAGTAAGCTGCATCTCAGTGGGCGGTCTCTACCTACCAGGATTAAAAGGCCTTTTCTATTGGTCACTCTCCATTGACGTGACCACACCCACTACGTTTCGCCAGTCTAACTGAGGAGCGAGCAAGGTTCAGCCATGGCGAACAACAGCAACAGGTCGGTTACTGGGTAAGATAACCAAGTTAACGTCTTAAACTTAGTGACAAGTGAATTTATCTCTCTTCTCATGCTCACATATTTAAATACGCAACGTTAGCTAAGCCCGCCTGTAGTTACCGATAAACAGAGGGGCACGAGATGACTTGGATGACGATTGTATTCAAGGTAAAGACCAGTATGACATGCAAGACTCGTACAGTAGCGGTACTAACATTATGTGACACTTTCAGCAGTGACACAGTCCACTGTCAAATGTCACAGAAAACCGTAAGTGTCCCTGTCACTGAGCAGTGGCATGCGCCAGTGGCTTCAGTGCGTCAGATGCCATGTCACTTAATGTTAATACCGCTACTGTACGAGTCTTGCATGTCATAATGGTCTTTATCTTGATTACAATCGTCATTCGAGTCATCTCGTGCCCCTCTGTTCAACGGTATCGCCAAACTACGCCGTTGTTCGCCATGGCTGAACCTCGCTTGCTCCCTCCTCAGTCAAAATGGTGCCGACAAAACGTAGTGGGCGTGGTCAATCCATTGTAGAGTGACCAATAGAAAAAGGCCTTTTAATCCTGGTAGGTAGAGACCGCCCAGTGAGATGCAGCTTACTCGCAAGCAAAACTTTTTAACTCGCGAACAAAAATTTTAGACTGCAAAAAGAAAGCAGAAAGGAGAGCAAAACTTGTGGTTTTGCGATGAAAAGTGTTTGAAGTGCGCAAACAAAAATAAAGATTGTAAGGAAAAGTACATGCACTGCAAATACTTTTGTTATCAATTTCTTTCTTTTTGAGATTTAAGAAGACTTTTTTTGCTAACTTTTATTTTTGAATTAGAAAATAATTAGTTTTACTCTCAAGCACAGTATTTTTGTTTGAATAATAAACACACAAAAATAACTCCATATTAGGCCGCTGTTGATAAGTAACTCTGCAACTGCATGTCAGTGAGCCTTCATTAGAGTGTTAGTAGTGTGTCTTCTAAATATGTACTAGCAACTTATTTTGATGGTTCCTCAACAGAAACTGAGAATAGGACACTCTGCAAGCATATGAACATTCTACCCACCCTAACTGAGTCTACTAATACTCTTATGTTTATATAATAAACAGTGTGCTTCTTTTTAGTTGAAAGTATTCGCCTGACAGGAAACACTCAAATAACACTCAGCACCTAACCACACACAAGATGTTTTAAGGTACTGTGCAGAACTTAAATAGAAACAATGTAAAGATATGATATAGTCCATTATAAATGAAGTGGATTTGATATGGTGTTCATTCTGTGTTATAAGTAATAATACTCTTAAAAGGTATAATCACAAATATGTATAATATAAATTATTATTTATGAGATAACACATTATAAGGTTTTTATAGTGCATTTTGCATGTATTATATTGCCTTAAGGATACCCTTGTATGTACAGTAAGGCCTATTATAAATACAGGCTTCATAGAATATGTAACCATTAACTGTATAGTTTCTGAAACTGTGGAAACATCGATCTATAAAATAATAAGCCTATATACATTATGTATTTATTTTCAATACATGTATAAAGATGAGCAAGTTATTTAAATATTACATGCTGTATTTTAATCCTTTTAAATGTGTGATGTTTAGAATAGCTAACTTTCAGGATTTGTTTATTATAACACAAATATGTACTTGTAATATCATCAATTCATAAATAATAATTATTATCATTATTAAATTTTTTTTTTTCTGTTTGCAGTACGATTCTTTTGTCGCTTTTAAGCTACTGTACGCCTGTGTTATGTTTCTGACTGGAATGAGTCACATGTCGAATAACAGATGCCATACTCCTTGGTGTGAATCTCAGGTCAACTTGAGGAGAGTTTTTTTTTTTTTTTTACAAAATTCTTTGTCAGTAAAGATAAGCTGATAAATTTCACCTACATTTAGACACAAAAACTGGGCAAGTTATTATGATGTCATCTACCTTGCTTGTTTATTTGCTTTATATTGTTTGACTGCAGTTATAAATACTGTCCAAATAGTATAGTAATGGCATGATTCAGCGGTTGAGTCTGTTACAACTAATCAGGACTGGGTAACAGCATATTCAGACCTCTAGATGAATTCGAACTGCATCATCTGAAGAGAAAATCTTACTTTATTGATGCCTCAGAAAACTTGATCAATTCTTCATTCAGTGCTGTTTTTAGGGCTGTGTGAAGTCATTTTTAAATAAAGCAGCAGAGCAGATGCAGAATAAAGCTGGGCATGAAAAACCACATAAAGTTGTCTGTGTCTATTGAAAACTCTAGATATGAAAGGAAATGGTGGTGTTGATGAAAAGCGGAACTTATTAGTTCATGTTTCGCTCTTCTCTGTTGCTATATTAGACTCAGAATCTCATGCTGTCACAGTTGTCTCTCAGTTTGCCGACATTACGTTTATATATTGTTATAACAATCTCACTGAATTACTAATAAAATTCAAATTCAATTCAATTCAATTTTTATTTTAGATTTATTACTTATAGCTCATATAAAAATTCGTATTTGCATGTTTTTTTAAATTAATTTAATATAACCTTTTTATATTTACATTATCAATAAATATTTTTTCTCACACCAATTCGTACATATTTTAAGAGGTGGCTAAAACGTACGAATTTGTACGACCTCACTCGTACGAATTCATACAATTTATTATAAATCAAGCGTATTTTACGAGATTCCAATTCGTATGAATTTGCACGAATGATTGAAACTTAACAATCTACACGAATGATTGAAAAAATAACAATCTCTAAACAAATCCTACCAGTGAGGTCGTACGAGTTAATACGAATTGGCAAAAATTTGGCACCTCGTACGAATATGTACAAATTGGTCGTGAGACTGTGTCGACAAATTTTCTGAAATATAATGACATAATAAATATACACAACACACATACAAATATGTAAAAAACAAACAAACTAGTACTAATACACACACACACACACACGCATTTCTTCTCTTGCATTTCATATATTTTGATATTGTTCCAGAATAAAACCATCTAGATTAAAACAGACAAGACAAATCTGTATCTCTGCTATTGTGAATAATTCTTTACACAAAAGCATAAGATGCCAAAATAGTCTATTCCTATGTTGTCATGGCACTCCTGAGAGTCTCTAAACACTATAAAGCAGGTCTTAGAGTTCTGTATTGTAGCAATGGGCATTTCCACTACAATTAGTCGATGTTTGGATAGCACACAAAGGGCAGTTTAAGGAAAAAGTGAATTCTTGTTCCATTATTAAGGAGTTTGTCTGATAAGAACCAGGCCTTGACGTGTGGGAATAATCACAGACTGAAGTGGGTCATGACATTGCAACCATTCATTCTTATATTGCTGTGGCCAAACTGTGTTCACATTCTCAAACCATGTGACCATGATCACAGCCCAGAATGAAGCCACAAGGTGGTTTACAGGGGTGTGTAAATGAATGTGATGTATGTATATATGAGTGTGTGGCCATATTTATAGACAAAGAGATGAATAATAATGTCTATTAATGTCTAAATGTAAGTGTTAGACAATATGCAAAATATTGAAGATCAAATAATTTTATATATATAAGTGATACACATAAAAAATGTATTCAGAGCTATTTTTTATTATAATTAATTTAGATTTGTATCTAAGACAAAAACAATGTAAGCATTACAGAAAACTTCAGTATGTGTTTTACAGTTTGAGCTGCTAAAAAAAGCGCATTGGGAGACCAGTTGTACAGTTTATTTGATACTACATTTTTATTAGAAGGAGCTGTTGGCAGATCAGACCAAATCCCTGGAGCGCACTGGGGATCACCCTTTATTGCCACTTGATAGGTAACACGAGAAGGGAAAATACATACTTGGAAGTACAAATAAATGTCACTCATCTTTATTGCTTTCAGTCAGTCCAGAGATTTCCAATATTTCATGTAAAGCAGGGCAATGGCTATTTTTAGCATGTGTTTTTTTTATGTCAGCAAACTCATGTCTGATGAGACAAGACGGGGTTAAAGTCCTGACGGATGTTGTGAGAGATGTTTGTGTAGACTGCCACTGTGTTGACGAAGAGAAGAGAAGAGAAGAGAAGAGAAGAGAAGAGAAGAGAAGAGAAGAGAAGAGAAGAGAAGAGAAGAGAAGAGA
>JAUCMT010000134.1:2463649-2476415 GCA_032357475.1 Enteromius thamalakanensis
TATGACTTCTGGAAGCATCTCTTTTAATAGTTTAGATGGAATAGGGTCTAACATACATGTTGTTGGCTTAGATGACTCAACAAGTTAATACAATTCTTCCTCTCCTATGGTAGAGAATAAGTGGAATTTCTGCCAGGCTAAATGAAACACTTCTAGCTTGGTTTTCCACCAGCTATACTCCATTTTCCGGGGCTGCTCTCTTTAGGGTGCGAGTGCGCTCATTATACCACAAAGTTAAACTTTTTTCTTTTACCTTTCTTAAGCGCAAATGAGCAACTGTATGTAAAGTGCTAGAAAAGAGAGAGTGTATGGTTTCTGTTGCATCATCAAGTTTTTCAGTGCTATTAGATGTTCTATAGAATTGAGACAAATCAGGAAGATTACTTACAAAGCAGTCTTTTGTGGTAGAAGTGATTGTTCTACCATACTTGTAACAGGATGTAGAGGAAGAGCCTGACAGAGCCAGAGGGGCCGAAGTACGAGGCGAAGCCAGAGGAGTGAAGTCCGGAGGCGACGCCTGGGGGGATTATCGAGCCCAGTGGAGCTGATGGACCGATGGGCACCGCAGAGGAGAAGGGAGCTAGGGCCTATTGAGAAGCCGACGGGTCCATGGGACGAGGAGGAGTTCTGGTTTTGGAGACCCAGCCATGTCGGCTCCAGTGGATAAGGGGGTTGTACTCCCACGACTATGCTGTCTCACAGTCACCCACTTGCCCTGATGCTGCGCTGGCGCTGTCGGAACCGAACAATGTACATGAGCTGAACTATCCGCATCCAAAGCCGTATCTATAGCCCTCATATTCTGACTGTCCTCCGTTAAAGTTTGGATGCGTGTCTCTAGTTCTAGGATCTTCTCTGTCAGCCTAACTATATCCCTGAATTTATCACATGTGAAACCCTCATCGCTGACAGAGAGAGATAAACTATACATGTAGCATGAAATGCAAGAAACAACAGAGGGAAAAGCCATACTCACCGAGATTGATGGGTTATTCACTTACCACTGTTGTTTGATAAACTTGTGAAAAACGGAGTAATCGAGAAGTGAAACAATAATATAAATGGAGCGGGAGAAAGCAATAAAATAAGAGGGGACGATGCTAAAAAAAAAAAAAAAAAAAAAACCTTGTAATATCCGCGAGTGTAGCGCGAGGGACGCGAAAGACACGCTAGCCGGCAGATATGCTAATGAGCTGCACTCGCGGTATTAAGAATGAACGCGAACGATCAACAAACAGAAAGGTTTAATATATACTATAGTAAAAGTATAGGTGTGGGGCTCTGTCACAAGTCACGCGCTCTCCGAAAGACAGCAGCGGGGACCATCTCCGGAATTCTAGTTCCTACCCGGACCCTTTATGCCCATGTACCTTGGACGCTTTCTTTGCCGATCTCCCGCCATTTGTTGGCCTTTATAAACCGGAACTGAACTCTGTAACATCGCAAAGTTTTGACTTGCCTAGTATTCAATCCTGAGCGTTTACCCGTGTTTGTTTTTCCTTGTTATTGAATTGGACTGTGTTTTGGACTTTGTATCTCGCTGCCTGCCCCGACCTATCGCCTGGATTATCGACTCTGTGTATTGAATTTGCCCTGTCTATCTCTGTCTGCCTGTATACTGACTTCCGCCTGTCTGACTACGATTAAAACACGCTTGCAAATGGATCCTACCGACTCCAGTGATGTGTTACAGTATAGAGGGTGCGATTTAATAGTAAATAATTTAGTGCGTCTTCTTTTTGTCACAAGTTTGCTTGTGTTGATCCTTCATCTTACTTGGTTCAGGCTACGCTGGTAGATTTCTTCTGGGATAAATTGCATTGGGTTCCGCAAAGTGTTTTATTTTTGTCCAAGGAAGAGGGTGGGCAAGGGTTTATACATTTGCAAAGTAGGATAGCAGCCTTTCGGTTGCAACGTGTTCAAAAACTACTAGTTAGTTCACTTGACTTTAAATGGTGTTCTGTTGCTTATGTGATTTTACACAAGCTGGAGAATCTAGGGCTGGACAAAACTCTTTTTCTGGTGGACTCCTAAAAACTGAATACTTCTGGATTACCAGTCTTCTACAGGAACATTTTCAAAGTTTTGAGTCTTTTTGATTGTCAGCAAACGAAGGACACATAGTCGTTGTTTTGGCTGTTGGAGGAACCTTTAGAACGTGGAGCACGTTTGGATTTAACTGCCAGTGGACTGTACCCAGGACTTAATAAAGCTCTCGTCGACAACAAAATCATCACCTTGGGACATTTAGTGGATTTTGTAGGACTTGATTTTAAAAATGTTGAAGTTATTGCTCAAAAGTTGGGGTTCAGATCTACTCGTCTAGTTGCACAATTATTGTTAAAGTGGCAAGCTGCCCTTAAACCAACAGAACGGTTCTTACTGTTTAGCTTTCGTGATGGCCTTGGTAAGCCCAATCCAGCAGACACTTTCCCTCACATGTCTCTTTCTGTAAATGTAGAATGTAGTAAATGTTTTCTGGTGTTTTTTTGGAGACTACTGAATCTGGTTGTGTAGAGTTTTTATCTTGCACTGGAAAATCACTGTATAAGTGTTGTGTGATAGGTTTTAATAAAAAAAAAAGTTAGATAGGAAGGTTGACACCCCATGGCGCGTTTTTTATTTTTTTAATTTAGATACAGTTAAAAAACCTGAGTGGAGCGCACTATATAAACCAAAAGGGCAGGTGATTTGCAATGGAGAGCCCTCCATGGTGCTATTGCAGTCAATTCATTCATTTCCATTTTAAATCTAGAGGTTGGTGATGTATGACTTGTATTCAATGTATTTGATTTTAATTATTATAAGTATTCAGATAATCTTGTTGTCTTTGAAGATATTTGGTGTTTTAAAAATGCTTTGTGTTGTTTGATTGAAGCTTTTACAAGTGAGTTTTACATTTATGTGATTTGCCTTCACATTAAGTGAAATGTTTTAGATTGTGTTGTGAATTCTTTTAATTGTTTTGTTAAAATTCTCTCTCTCTCTCTCTCTCTCTCTCGGGAAAAAAAACTGTTTTAAAATTATAAATCACTTTTTAGCTGCAATTTACAATATATAATTTATAAATGTGTGGTATTAAAAGGTAAAAGTCAGGTTGTTTTGGAAAGGTGTTTTATGTAATAATTGTAATAAAGTTTTTTTTCAAAATTCTAAATTTTCTCTCTCTTTCTCTCTCTCTCTCTGCCTGACCCAAAGTAACACATAAAAAGGGTAAATTGTTTTTCTTCTGGATATTTACTTTGCTGACTCTTCTTTGGTGTAGCTTAGTTTATTTTTGTCTGATTTCAACAAATACAATTTTGAGGTCTTTGGAGAATAATGATTATCTTATTTAAGTTGAATCCTCCAGTTATTTTGTCTGTATATGGCTTATTGAAAGATGTACATTATGTGTTAACTTTAAAGTTACTGGTATAGGTAAATGTACAAATTGTTACAAAATGGCACTTGAGGCATGCGAGTTCAAGTGCAACAGTAATTTATTAAAAGGCTCAGAGTCAGGATAACAACAGTCAATCGCCGGCAGACACAGTAGAAGAGGCACAGGCAGAGACAGAGTCGTAAACAAGCAAAAGGTCGAAATACCGTTTAACAGGGTCTTTGGGAAAAAGCAGAGGGGAATTCCGGGTTCAGGCAGAAATCGTAAACAGATAATCCAATAGAACAGCGAGAAACTAGGAGCACGAATGAATGTAACAACTATCAACAAACCGTGCTGGAAGCTAAACAAACGCCGGCTTATATGCCGGTGGATATCCGGGTGGAAGTGAACTAAACTGTGGCAATGATTTCAACATAAAAATCTGGGTTAGAACATACAGAAAAGAGTACATATAATCATTATAAAAGTCAGGGAGTAAAAAACAGGGAAACACACACAAAAGAAGTCCTGGGCGCTGGAGTGCCCTCCAGTGGTCTGAATGGGCACATCCAGCTGAACGTTACACAAATAAAGCATGATATATGAATAATGGTTCGACATTAACAAATTCGCAAATGCTACTGTAAATAAAAAATGGGACTTTTTTTAATTAGTGCACGACATACAACATAAAGTGAACACAAAAAAAACTAGAACTATTATAGACTAAAATAGAACTATTATGACAATCAGGTGGATAATGTTAGTAGTATGTGAGTAGCAGTAGTAGCAAATACAATAAAAAATACAGCAATGTAATTGTAATATAAAAGAAATTATAATAGCATGGATGAAAATAAACAGAAATGGCAATCTGAATAATATTTGTAGTAGGAGTTGCAAATATACTAATAAATAAAGACAGCAATGTAACAGCAATGATAATCAAAAACAATATAAGATAAAATAAAATGTTAAAATGAGTAGTACTTAGCAAATATAATAATAGTAGTAGTAATTATTCTAATTCTCATACTAATAATAATCATATAATAATATTAATTATGAAACAAAGGGACATTTTAATAGATAATCTACAAAACATCCTTGGAATACACAGAAACAGGAACACATGGGAATAATGAACTTAATATTTATAAATAATGTGATATTGCACTATGTGATATATGCAATATTGTTAAAACTCATTCTTGTCCTATTTTCAAAAAAAAAAAAAATGAAGCTGAAGAAAAGCAAGAAATGTAGCCTTTTACTACTGAGTACTTTATATACAGTAATGTACTATATATATAATATATATATATATATATATATATATATATATATTGTGAGTGAAAGAATGAAAAAGAAAATATAAGTGGAGAACACAACAAAAAAATGCATTATTAATACAGTGTCATTACAAATATCTGCATGGCAAATGTGCAATAAACCTCTTGCCTCTTACCTCTTTTGCGCAACTGCTTGTTTAAGTTCATGCAGAGGAATAGGAGGAAAAGGACAAGAAAACTATGGAAGTTGAGGTAATGGTGGCTTTATATGATAGAAAAACTAGAAAAAAAGATAATTTTGCACAACTGAATTCAAAATGCTTTAAAATAAAACTATGAACAATAACAAAAAGATTGTCATGAAAGTTTTGTCATATACATTGCAAACGAGTATTCAAAAAAGGACAAGTAAACACTTCAAGGGAAACATAAAATTTGCAGGTAGAAAGAAAATAGGCTCAACATTCAGTGTCAGGGCAGGACCAGAAGTTCAGAGGAGCAGAGCACAATATAAACTCTTTCTGTAAAGGATTCTTAGAAGACTGAGCGTGGTTGCTTCATGCTGTAATGGGCTTCAGTTGCAGACACATATGCAGACTCTGGAAAGAAGTCCTCATGAAACTCTGCCAAAAACCTGAAAAATAATACAAAATAGTTGTGCAAAATCATATGCAAATAGTCTGTTCTTAATCCATTTAAAAAAAATAAACATAGCCCATTATTAAATTATGGAGGCCTACACAGAAAAAACAAGTTTAATGAGTTTCCGTGTTTAGATACTCCAGCATCAAGCCATTAGTTGATATTCTTAAGCAGGTGCAGTTGTTGTTTTCCTGACAAAATTTTATTAGACTGTATTGGAAATAGGAATGTTAATTTAGGTTATTTTATTATTAACTGACAAAATGATGCTAAATTACAAGTAAATTAAGTTTGAATTGATACGTGGCTGTTGACATATTAAAAATAGCTTAATTTGTTTCCAGGGATTAATTTTATATGTGCAAAAAGCAGCATAAACAGAACGCAAGGATTCACATCACGTGCAGAGCTTGTGCTAACAGAGAAAAAACATAAGCTATAAAAGAAAAAAAAGACTCATATGCCAAATATATATATTTTTGTAAATAAATAATAAATTAACAAAACGAATGAGAAAAAAAACCCTAGCAGCAGCCTATATGCTGAATTTCAGTTAATACTTGTGATGTGCTCTTGAAAGCAGCATCCAATTATTTACAGAAGCACCACCGTTTTTATTGTACACAACTAAAATAAATATTATGAATAATTTCTAATAATGTCTTATTTTTGAATGAGTATAATAAGCTGTTTCTACTTTTATAAGAGAAAAAAATCTTGTGAAAAAAAGTGTTCTTGCCGACGCCTTGTGCAGTAACGCATTAAACTACCAACTCTACAATATAATATCCTGAACAAAATTAAGCCTAATAAATTTTAACTTTTAAAGTATTAAAAGGAAACATCAAATTAAGATATTTATGTTTGAGAGGTAACTTTATCTTTTTACCATATATACAATTTATAAATAATATGAATATGATTCAAAGCGCTTTAGTGACACTAATTTTATTTGTGTTAAGTCCCTTTTTCTTGACAAAAGGTGTTTACAAACATTTTTTTTGCGAAATTTGAAGTTTCGATATTCATGCGCTAATGTTAAACAAAAAATACTGTGTCGACATTTACAAAATGTTATCGATAATTAGCATTTCCATAAGCTATATGGGTAAAACATTTGAAGCATTAAATGTTTTTCCGTAAAAAAGGCCTTAGATGGAAACTTGGCTAGTGAGGTCATAAACATATTCAAACACATGGAAGGGAAAAGGAACTGAACGGTAGAAGGACATTTACATTTTTAAGAGGCAATAGTGGCACTGTTTTTAATGTCTGTAAGACAGAGGGCAGAAAACCGTTGGTCAATACTGTGAAAGTGCAACATGTGGTTTTGAAAGTTTAGCCTGTAAGAGATTAGAATTTAAATAAAGTATACTAACAAATAACATTTTAGTCTGATTATTAAAAAGTTTGTATATAACCAGATTTTGATGTCAACAATAAAACATTTAATTAGAGAAATTGCAGGTCATCAGCATAATGGTGACAGAGGGTGAACAATGGGTATTGTACAGAACAGAACAGGGGCAACTTGAGCAACAAGTTGTATAAGATCTTAAGGCATGAACAGCAATGAATAATTGTCTTACTTCGAGTAAAATTGAACTCCTTTAAACCATTATGAGAAACTATGAAACTAAAATAAATAAATAACTTAATTTTCATCAAATGTTTTTCCCTATTTAGGGATTTTTTTTCGATGGTGGTGGTGATGACGACGATGATGATTATTTTATTATTTTCTCAAACTTGACGGAAACAAGCTTGCATAGTCGGGGGAGGGCCATTGGGAACGAAGAGTTATCTCATTAGGAAACGCCGCAAAAACAGATAACACGAAACGTAACGTTGTAGTCATGTGAAAGAAATCTATGCGTTTGGAAGGAAATGTGGGCGAATTGAGACATACGGAGTTCTGATGTACTAACTTGTAAGAAGACGACAAGGACATTCTCTCAAAACGTATAACTTAAATAAGGTTTAAAATATCCGCTTTGAGGTATTTCTAATCTTCAAGCAATATCACTGTAAACTGACAATTGCTAATTGTTTACTTTGAAATACTTGCCTGAAGATACTTGGTAATCAACGTAATGTTAAAGTAACCTGAAAAACAGTTAAGCACAGTGTTAAACGGTGCATACAAATAATGGAAACAATACGCGTTATTTCGTTGCTAATTCTCCTGACTGGACACTTCGCCTTGATAAGTGCTCAAGGAAAGAGGCAACTTTCAACCGAGCTCGTGTCTCCAACGCTGAAATCTGCATTTGGAAAAGGCAGTGTGGTGAATGAGTCCATGCCTCGACGACCAAGAGTTTTGCCGCCTATGTGCACAGGTCCCACAGAAATAAGAGATACTTTTAAGTATATTAACACAGTGGTTTCATGCATTGTGTTTGTAGTTGGGATAATCGGAAACTCTACACTGCTCAGAATCATCTATAAAAACAAATGCATGCGGAACGGTCCTAATGTCCTCATCGCAAGTCTGGCGCTTGGGGACCTTTTACATATTGTCATAGACATTCCCATTAACGTCTATAAGGTAAGCACAATTTACAGGAAAGCATTTGTTGAATATTTATTTATTTATTTATTTTTTTGTAAAAAAGCACATATGTATTATTATGACGTTAAAATAAATAAATAAAAAGTAAAACTAATTTAACACAAAGCTAACAGCAGTTTTGAAATCTTACAAACAGTTCTTCTCTAGCATTAAATAATCGTTCCTTTTTAGCTTTAGCTAAATGCACACGTTTCTAATTTATCTCTAGGAATCCTGAGACAATGCTACTGCAAAAGGTTTTATTCAATATAAAAATAAATAAATAAAATAAAGTTAAACAAAAAAAGTTTTAAAAAGTAAATATATATATATATATATGTATGTATATTTGTGAACACAAATAGTTATGTCAGTCTATTAAAGTATTTCTCAAATCTTACCCTTGAGGTCCAGTGCACTTTTAGCTCCAACCCTGATAAAACACCTACCTGTGTTTTTTTTAGACACCGATTAACATGCATAGATGTGTTTGATTAGGGTTAAAGCTATATTATATAATATATAAAGTTATATTAAATTCAAAAATCTTATCAAGGAGCTAAATATTATTTTTATTTAATTATTATTATTTTTATTACAATTTTTATTAATTATTATAACTGTAAACTGTATTGTGTTTTTTATCTTTATGTATGATGTTCAAAGCCTGCTGAATAAACTGGACTGAGAGGGAAATTATTTAGTTCAGCTCTTAAGAAACTCCATGATCTTACTCTATGAAACTAGCAAACAAACCCTAATCCCCCAGTCTCTAAAACACTGTGCTATATATAAGTATTTCAATACAACATCTTAGATTATAAATAGTAATAATTATTATTATTGCTTTTTTTTAGTTGTCATTTTTTCTTTTGTATTTGTGTAATTTTTGCTCTTATTGACCAAAAAGTTCCTGTCTTCCAGCTTCTTGCTGAAGATTGGCCATTTGGTGTTGGACTTTGCAAAATGGTTCCCTTTGTACAAAAGGCATCAGTTGGCATCACAGTGCTGAGTTTGTGTGCACTAAGCATAGATAGGTATCTGTATGTTTTTGTATTTGCTTGCTCTTATTATCTCAGTATCCAGTAACACTATTTAATCTGGCATTGATTTTTTTTCCAAAGATTTCGAGCAGTGGCATCGTGGAACCGCATCAAAGGCATCGGCATTCCTAAATGGACAGCCATTGAAATCGTTCTGATATGGGTGCTGTCCATTATACTTGCAGTGCCAGAGGTTATTGCCTTTGACATGATTACAATGGACTACAAAGGAGAGCAACTTAGAATTTGCTTGCTCCACCCTATGCAGAAAAACAAGTTCATGCAGGTCAGTTGGCATATGCACAGTAAAAAGGTGTTGAAGACTCCATGTTGTTGTGTTTGTGCATGTCATTCAATGTTTGGATAAACAACATTTTAGGCAGGAAACATGAGCCCTGTTGACTTTAGGTTTTGATCTAAATAAAGTTCCTGTTAGAAGTGTTCCCCTCAAAAACATACTGACTGGTTGAGTTTACGCAGCATTGTATCAACCACCAACCACTACAAACATCAGCAACCTTGAATTTCTCTAAAAAAATTGTAGCTGCAAATATTTTGGTACTCACAGGTTTATTTATTTACTTTTATTTTACATTGAAACAACACATACACACACACACAAAACAAAAAGAAGAAAAGTCAAATCTAATAAAATTCCACACAGCCCTCAGAAAATGCACTGGAAAACCGCTTAACTTAATATGCTCCGCCTTTGGAAAAAATAACAGAAATCACTTGCTTCCTGTAACCACAAATGACCTCTCTATTGCAATTTTGAACCACTCATTTGCAAACCGCTCCAGGTCATTCAGAATTGAAGGATGCCTTCTCCCAACTGCTGTTTGGAGATCTCTGCACAGATGTTCTATGGTATTCAGCTCTGGACCCATTGCTGGCCATTTCAGAACTCTCCATCACTTTGCTTGTAACCTTGTGTTTTTTTTATGTCATTGTCCTGCTGGAAGACCCATGGCCTTTGGTGGAGATGCAGCTTTCTGACACTGAACACAACTTTGCATCCCACAATTCTTTGTCAATCTTCAAATTTCAGATACGGTTCAACACAGTCATGGCATCCAGTGCCAGAAGCAGCAAAGCACCCCCCAGTGCCACAGGTGTGTCTAAATACAAATTACAGAAACATCACATACTTAAAAAGCTATTATTTCTTACAATTTTGACAAGGTGCTAATCATTTTATCCAGTTCATTTTTCAGTTCTGTTTGAAATGTTATTAAGTTTGACTTTTCTTCCCTTTTTTGTGTTATTGCAACAATAAGCATAACAACTAATTTCCATGTAATGATTTAACCTACTGTAATGTCGCGTCTACACTGGATGCAAGTGATGCAATCATGGGCTCCTCCAAGCCCCACCTTCTGATAATTGAAATATTTAAAAACAAAAGAAAAAAGGGCTGAGGGACAATGTCATGAAAAGGAAATCTAGGTGACAAATATTAAGCGGCATCGTGCTTGTTTTCTTTATTTTGCTAAGTTTTTTGCAAAGCAATTTTGAATTATGTTTAGCTTTCTCTATGACCATGAATTACAGAATAACTGTTTGAATTGATCACGATGGCGCCACATGCAACAAAATTTTAGTTAGAAGAACTAAAATAGCCTGTATATTATATTATGTTATATTTGCTTTATTAAGTGCTTTTACCCTAAATTATTTCTGAATATAATAATTAAAGCCTAAGATACTTTTCCTTTCTATATGCCTATGAGTAGTATTTTAAACCATGTGGTAAAGCAGGAGATAGTGACCTTGGCAGAACAGGCGACAGTGGTGCCCCCCAGGGTGAAGCAGGAGACTGTAATGCCCACATGGGCGGAACGGGTAACGGAGATGCTCCCCAGGGTGAAGCAGGAGACGATGATGCCCACCTGGGCAGAACAGGTGCTGGGGACACCCACCAGGGCGGAGCAGGAGACAATAATGCCGAGCGACAGTGACGCCCCACAGGGTGGAGCAGGAGATGGTGATGCCCACCAGGGCGGAACAGACAAGAGAGTCCTGGGCCAAGCAGATGTGGCTATGAGTGTGAGTAGGGTGAAAGGGTAAAGGCAGCCTCCTCAGCCGGGAATGAACAGACTGTGTGGATGTGGTCACCGTAGTTGGGTCTGGGCAAGTACAGAGTTCAAGGGCGGCCTCCTTGGATGCAACTGGGCTGGACCTTTCCTGCTGTGACTCAGGAACAGAATAGGGTAACAGCTCTCCTGGCTGTGACTCGGGAACTGGACTGGACAGCGGTTCTCCTGGCCGTGACTCGGGAACTGAATTAGACAACAGCTCTTTTGGACGTGACTAGGGAACTGGAATGGATAACGGCTCACCTGGCCGTGACTCAGGAAGTGGACTAGACAACGCTTCTCCTGGGCATGACTCGGGAACTGGACTGGATAAAGGTTCTCCTGTCTGTGACTCGGGAACTGGACTGGGGAACAGCAGACTGGAATCCATGAGGAAACTGGACGAGAAGCGTACAACAGTTTCCATGGCTGTAAGGCAAGGATTCAATGGCGCAAACTTATTGACCTGGAGGCTGTGCAGCCACCAATGAAACCTCTATAGACTCTATGGCCTGTGCAGACATCTCCGGGGGTTAATCACTGGCTGAAACTCCGGGAACTCGTCCTCGTTAGTCGACCCCTCTGGGGTCAGTGCAGCCAACAGCAGAATCTTCAGAGTGGCTTTGGCTGTGGCCAACACCTCTGGGGGTCGTCCACTTCCTGAGTCAACATTACTAGGGACTCAGCGGGGGACTTGAGAGCACTCTCATCATGAAATAAGGTCTCTGACGCACAGTGTGTAGCCCACACACTCAGCTATGACAGGTAGCACGGAGGAGAGAGTAACAGTTTCAGCGCTATATAAATAAAAGTGACTTGACTTTACGCACTGTCATCAATTGGGCTGTACCACCACTGAGTGGCCGTTTCACCAGCTCAGCTCCTCTGGCCTTCCCGAGGCATACAGGGCTGATCTCCAGCCTGGCGGACCCCCAGTTGATGTCACCCAGGACAGTCGGCTTTCTCAGGTCCCCCGTATATAGCCTCCTGAGAAAGCCGACTGTCCTGGATGACATCAACTGGGGGTCCGCCAGGCTGGAGATAAGCCCTGTATGCCTCGGAAAGGCCTGAGGAGCTGAGCTGGTGAAGGTGATTAAACCCTTTTAAGATGTCAGAAGTCTGCCTAGGAAACAAAGGCTCTAGGTCTTAATCATGGAGTACACACTCTTTGGGTACCCCACATGGACCCCAGCCCTCTGCCGAACTGCAGGGGCTCCACCACATCCAGCTGCTGAAGGGGATGGAGGAACTCAACAGGGTCTACTACATAGACACTCTGGAGAAATTAACAAGCCGACATGAACCAAGCCTCTCAGTGCTTCTACCCATTTGAGGTAAAAACACATGAGGGTACCGGTTCCACACGAAGTCTATAGAACCTAGCGAATGTGTTCGGGGTGCGTATTTGCTTTATGTCCGTTGGCGACTCCTAGAGGCAATTGTTTTAAATTGCTCACTACAAAGTACGCTATTAATGTAGAATTGGTAAAATGGGTTAATTGACGCATTATTTTTATACCAATTATGTGATTTAGAACATAAAAGCATTTGCAAATGTATACAACCCTTAGTCTATGGCAATGGCAGTGAGTGCGTTTACATAGACCCTCTTAATGCGATTTTTATGAGATCTTGGCAGTATTGCGATTTAAACTTTACCTCATGTAAACGCAATACTTCGATTATAATACTGCATTTATATGCTCATAAGCATAATTGTATAAACATAGGAGGCCGATTTTAATCAAAATATTCAGACTTGTAAACACATTAATGGAAATATTGCCGCTCTGAAC
>JAUCMT010000134.1:2616301-2627082 GCA_032357475.1 Enteromius thamalakanensis
TACGTGAGAGTCCCTCAGGTGTGGAAGGAAGACATGACACGCGTGCCATACTGCCAGCATTTCCAGACAGCTGATGTCCTCCTGTTTCCACCTGCCGGAGGTTGGAGAGGCCTCTGACAGTGCCCACCATCCTGTTAGTGTGGCGACTGTTGGATAGCGAGCCTGTACGGACAACAGATTCATGGCCGATTCCTCTGAGACGCGATCTGCTATCTCAGGCAAAAGGCACAATCTGGCACCCACAGCTCCGGGTGTGGGTGCCAGAATGTGCCTTTTGCCTGAGATAGCAGGACAGCCTGTGGCTAAGGATGCTTTGCTCATTCAATTTTTGAAAGGCACGAGGCGGCTGAAGCCCCCCCCGCCCTCTCACTGTACCGCCATGGGACGTACCCACGGTGCTGAATGCCCTCAAAGGCCCACCTTTTGAGCCTCTTCAAACGGCTACAGTGAAGGCACTGACGCTTAAGACTGCTCTGCTACTAGCACTGGCATCTGTCAAGCAAGTAAGTGACCTACATGCACTGTCTATTAGCCCGGCATGCCTGGAATTTGGGCAGAATGACATGAAAGTCACCCTGAAACCAAGGCACGGCTATGTACCTAAGGTACTCTCCACGCAGTTCAAAGCTCAGGTAGTTTCTATGGCGGCTTTACCGCCTTCTGAGGATCAGGATTACAACCCGCCCTGCCAAGTCAGGGCACTAAGATCATACATCGAGCGCTCAGCTGTCTTCAGACGCTCTCACCAGCTGTTTATATGCTTCGGAATCCGCTCCAAAGGACTGCCGGTCTCGAAGCAAAGGCTCACAAAATGGGCTGTGAACGCCATTCAGCTGGCTTACTCTTCAGCGGGCTTGGAATGCCCCCTTGGAGTTAAATGCCACTCTACTAGATCCACAGCCTCCACATGGGCATGGGCTAGTAGCATTTTTCTGTCAGAGATCTGTGAAGCGGCCGGCTGGTCTCGCCGTCCACTTTTGCCAGGTTCTACAATTTGGACATCCTGGCATTACATGCCAGGGTTCTCTCAGCAGAATGACTTTCGCCGCCTGGGCTGATGCAGCCCGGTCGCGAACTCGGTTCTCAATGAATTCTCACTCACAGCGCAGTTAGCGCTTTATTGTCTATCTAAGAATTCCCTTAATTAAAAGTGAGTCGGACACCTTCTCATAGAGGTTATGGCTTGACTGCAGTCATTGGACTCCAGTTATGACCTGATGTTTCATATTCTGAGATTCACTAACAACATGCTATGTTGTCATGAGAACTATGCGTCCAAGGCTCCCTAACTGCAGCTGTTAAACTTCAGTAATAGCCTGGCATTCCTGTACGCAGAGTTCAACTCAGCGAAACACTTTGGTGTCCGTATTCCTTTTCACTAAAAAAAGATAGGATAAACTTGTCTGGATAGACTGGCTGCACCATTTCAGCCACCACAGACAGCCATATTCCAACAGCGCTGTAATAGCGCAATATTGTCTGAGCATTCTCCCTCGTAGAAGAGCGAATCAGACAATGGATTATAATACTACTTCACAGGCTCCCTAAGCTGCAGTTACAACTTCGCTTATAGCCTAACGGAACTTTACTCATGTCGAGTGGGTTCACAGCCGATCTGGCTGTGCCGAATGGCACTGATATCGTTGTGACAACTCCCTTAAAAACCTGAGTTTCTATGGCTTGTGCTTGCAGACTGCTTCTTTCCCTTATCAGTCGCTGCCTAGCTACAAACACAGTAAGGGTGCTCTAAGACAGCCCAGGTTTGGCCTGACTTAAGAGTGTCATAATCATATATCTTGGGGTTTGTACTGTTTGACCACTTAAGCAATCAAAGAGGATAAACTGGTTATGATTACATACATATCACTTGATTTCTACTTCGCCGCGTTGAATCGCTGCGGATAAAGTTCCGTTTTGATAAAGGCACTCTGAGCCTTCAAAGTGATTAAACAAGATGCGTGTGACGTGTGAGACCCCGGGTTTCCCTTGGGTCCGCGCTCAGGCTTACATGTTCCAGTCAGTATAGCACGGCGGGATTGTACTGTGTTCCCCATAGCTTCTAGCAAGACGCAGTACGAGTGAAATGTCGAAAGGGAACTTATAGTTCCATTGGCTCGCTGTAGGTGGCGCTTTGCCTATTGGTTAAACAAGTACACCTGCAGCAGCCAATGACCGTGCAGTTTTAATGAATATTAAAACTGCGTTATTAAATTAGGCTTCAGTTAGATGGAAAATAGGAGTTTTCCCCATAGCGTCTAGCTAGATGCAGTACTCGTTCCATGTCTCAGGGAACGGTGGTTACGGAAGTAACCTATAAGTTTCTCCGTATACTTTCTTGTGGTCCCCATAAAAAACATTTATTTTTTAAATATTAATAATTGTGTCATGAAATGTAGTTTCAGATGAGAATGTAATTATTTACAAATCAAATCTGTGGTTTATTCATAAACCACCGGTTTGACATGCCGATTTCGTAGCTTCAGGTGGTGACAGAAGCCTCAGTGTTTATGTAGCTTTTTCTTAGGTGTAAACACGTCATAATAGCTAGGTGTGGGAATCTTTAGACACCTTTCAATCTGATCCAATTCTGATTCTGGAGTCAGTTAGATTCTGTGATTGATTTTTCTTTTTTCTTTTTTTTTTATACGGTATATGCAATTTTTAATAAAAAATGTGGAACTGATTATCCCCTGCCTGACTGCTTACTTGATGTTAAAAAACAACATGGTGGTTGTTTTTGTACAACTGACCTCTGTTTTGCGTCTGGGTGTTAGTTTACCTCGGCATCTGGTTTTATCACCTGGTGAGAGATCTGTTGAATTATTCAATAAAATAAAAAATGTAAAAACATACAGTGTCTAATTGGCTGCAAGAAGAATACAGCTTTCTCTAGTGCACACAAATTGCCATTTCACAGAAACTATAAACTCAAAAAACATCAGAATCACAATTTTATCAGAAAATATATTTTTCTCCCACCCCTATTCTTACTGTGTCACCTAAGACGCAAAATAAAACATGTGACAGACATCATGTAAATGAAACCGAACTCTTAAAATGTTCTGGATAACATTATTCTTGTGTCATCTGTGTCTTAAGTCTCTCTCATATTTCACAGTTGCTAACTCATTGACTGCTCAGTGTGTCTATCCTCCATGTCACTCTTACACATTGTTTTTTCCCCCTCCCTTAAAGGTCCAGTGGTCTCACTTAGCTGCTCTAAAGAGCAAATCATCTGCACCCCATGTGTCTCGCTCCCAGTCCTTCAGTGATCCTGTTCCTAGTTTTGCACATCTTCATCTTCGCCCTCAAGACACCTCTCACCAGAATTACCCAATGCACCCTTCATACCCTGACCACCCACAACTTCCTCAGTCCAGAGGCCATGAGGCCCCTGAGCAGACTCTTGATGAAGAGGTTCCCCCAAGGGTAAGAAATAGTACCATAGATTCATTTTTAGAGACATCTGTCTGGCACTATGTGAAATACATTTAACCCCATAACTCTACAATCATATAGGCCAGTGATTCTGAATTTCAGTCCTGCCCACCTGCTCTGCATATTTTGCATGTCTTTCTTTAAAGGCCACTAATATAGTCTAAAATCTCTCCAAAGGGATTTTTTTTAACTTCAACAATTGGCTTGTTTGGACTACAGCATTATTGTCTGGGTTTTGTGAGGTCGCAAAGTAGACCATTAGAATAAATTTTTTTGAAATTTGAGTAGTTATAGGGTAGGGAGGGACAAGTACATGGTTAGAACGCTTTTGTAAGCATCATACAAGACGACGAAGAAGTGATGCTGTAGAGTTCTCACTGCAATTAATGTTATAATTGTAGAATTATTACCGTTGCATTTATCTATACATGCATAGTAAATGCTGTTATTTTTAACTGGTTGTTGACATCCTATCCTATCTAATGAAAAAAAACTATTACATTACACTATGATATGTCTCCCAATATCCGTGCATGCTAAGGTTTTGCATGATCCTCTCGTTCAATGTTTTTTGGGCCTAAATCCAGCTCAAATTAAGATGGCAGTATTAGATTGGCAAAAAACAGTACAGGTATGTAAATTATGTAAAAAGTAATGCATTTGTCAAACTTTCCCTTTAACACCTCTAAATATATAGAGTGGAACAAGATTCTCCATTATTTAGATCAGGGGTTTCAAACTCAAGAGTTTACACATACTTGTGCATCTCAATAAATTAGAATGTTGTGGAAAAGTTTTGTCTCAAGAGGTTAACACAAATTGTGAAACTTGTGTATTAAATAAATTTGATTCACCCAGACTGAAGTAGTTTATGTCTTTGGTTCTTTTAGTTGTGATGAGTTTCCCAGTCCAAACAAGCATGATGATCTGCTTAAATGTTCTGCCAACAATGGTCCTTATTTTAACAAAGTGCTCTAAGTTATAAGAGTGAAGTCAAAAATGTTACGAGAGTGAAGTCAAAATGTTTCAAGAATTTAAATCTTTAAAATTAAAGTTATAATATTTAGTATAGTGCACTTGCATATGACCTGGATTGAGAGAAGGCCACTGGAATTGAGGCATATTTTTATATTGTTGCATCCAAGCGGCCCCTTCATCTTACTGGAATGAGATCTAAAAACTTGTTTCTTATTTCTAGACATTATGTCTAGAGTAGGAGGTGAAAAAAATATACATTTTTAATTGTCTGTAATGCAGCATTATGCTATTGCAATATGCAACCTTAACAAAACTTGGTATACATAAACAAATTTAAAGAAACATTTCTGTGAACGTTAGGTGCAGTGTGCGGTAAAACAACTAGGTGTGTAAACATTTATCAACATCAAAACCGGTTCTTTTAAATTTTCTTTAAACAGCTTGATCCCTTAATGCTTCTTGATATACAAGTAATTATTTGTGCTAATTGCTTTAAAATCAAATGTGATATAATATCTTTGTAATTTTTACAAGATCCTCTTCTTACTTTCCTGCAAGGTGCCAATAAGAACAACATCCAGATCACCTGTGTTGTCCCGTCAAGATTCTCCCCTACAACCTGGGCTGCATAATAACCAAGCTGGACAAAGGAATGCTGGAATGTGTGATCTTTAACATAATTTCTTTGCAGAATATTCACCTATGACAGTACATGTACAAGTTTGTTTCTCAGAAAAAATTCAGTAATTTTGTCTTTTATCTGCTCATCCCCTTTAGTAACGTGGAGCCACGGCTTCTGTGGGAGCGAGTTGAACACCTCTCATCTAGACCAGGTAGTGGGAGTTCCTCTGGCTCCAGTAACTCCAGCTCTCACACTGGATCACAGACCACCTCAGCTGAGAAGTTCAGGGTCCGTTGTGAGTAGTTTTGTTTGTTTGTTTGTTTGTTTGTTTTAAATAACATGCTGACATATACGCTAATTTGTCACTTTAGTGCAGGAGTGTCCAAACCTGTTCCTGGAGGGTCACTGTCCTGCAGTGTTGAGATCCAAACTTAATCAAACATACCTGAACCAAAGTAATCAACGTTTTCAGACTCACTGTGTCTGAAATCACCCCTATACCCTTAAATAGGGCACCATTTTATATTATCGAGTGCACTCATTTACATTCAAAATGCACAAAAATGATTGTGCAACTGATTTATGCTGATAAAGCTAAAGATTACATATTGAGAGAGTCACCTGACAAATGAATTTCTGCGTCTTGTCAGAAGATATTAAGATGTAATTTTCGTTCATCCTTCAAGTCACCTGTACTACTGGCCTAATAGTGAATGAGGGTATGGGGACGGCCACTAGAAACTTAAAGGCAAGTGTGTTGATGCTGATTCTTCCCCTGTATAAGGCATTTCTGTTATGAGTTTTTCAACAAGCAGTGGCAACCTAACCAGCTTTGAGAAAAGTGATCTGAACATGTCCCACCCATCTACCTGCAAATAAATCTTGTGGTCCTTCACTCTCTCTGCAGCCTCTTCAAAGTCTGAGGGCTCACCAATGCAGGGGCCAGAGATTGCTGGGAAGAAGACGGAAAAGAAGAAAGACTTTGTAAGACCAGCTAGACATGCAGTAAGTAACTGCTGTCCTGACTGTCAAATAATTTTCATCATTTTATATTTTAAATTAATAATGATTCTCTGCACACCTAATAGCAGTAGATAGGTGCGTAGGAAACAAAAACCAACAACGGTCTAAACTGAAAAACAAACCAACTCCCGCACATTAAATATGCAAAATGTGTATCCAATTTATTTATAAATGATCTTTCGATCGTAAGACCTTCAGGAAATGTTCAACCTTTAACCTAGTTTTGTTTGTCTTTTCACATTTTAAACGCTGATTGAGCTATTACACGAGGCATGAGATGTTAACACATGTCTATGCTTGTTAAATTTAGTACAGAGGAAGGATTAATGGTGTTCACTTGGGGTTCACCCTGCAAAAGTCTGCAGCATGTCACGTCGTGCCCGCTTGAGTTGTCAAGTTTATACCAGCAGCACGTTTCTGAACTGTCCCAGCAACGGCTCTCCAAGGCATTTATACACATCAAAGATAGTCAATTCAAATTTTTTACATTTCCTAGAAAAATTACTAAAAATGCCATAAAACACACATTGTATAGTTCTGAACAATATTTATAAGTAATCAGTCTTGTAGACTAGAATATTTTCTTCAGAATGATTACATGGAAAACAAAATATTCATTTAATATACAACATTGATAAAAAAAATGTTAAGTGCTGAAATGGATAATATTTAAAAAAATGGAGCATCATTGGGATGCCCATATCTCTAAGACTGAATGATGGGCCTTAAAAATTAAGATTCCAAAAGAAATGTTTAAGAGCTAGATTCTAAAATCATGTGTCAATGTCTTTAATACTTCTTGATTTATAGGCAGAGAAAAAGAAAATGACGAAAGGAAAGAAAGATACATTTCTTTTTTCAATATTATTAGTTTTTCTGACATTCCCTTTTTAAAAGAAAATAAGCTAAATTTAAAGTGCTGTTTCCCCATTTTTGATTTTTAATCACTGGCACATAATGCAACAAAGATGGCTAAAGCCAACAGATTTGACTAATAAAACTTTAAATCTGTAAAAGTAACACTGTCATACTGCCGTCTTTCTGAAGTCACTGTAACTTGGCTCTGAATCTTAGGTGAAAATTGCCCTTTTTGACACCCTTTACAAAATAGTTTATTACTCGGTAAAAAATTAATCCAATGCGTTTAATATTTTGGATTTCATCGCTATACATGTTTATCTTTTTCAGAAAAAAATATTAGCAAAGTAAGAATGTTTCTGAAATTTGGTCAATTTGACACTGATACCAGTTTTTAGTTTGAAAGAAAGAGAGGAATCACTGACCACATTTACGTGCACACCAATAATGCGATTATTTCCAATAATCAGACCAAGGACTTAATCACATTATGATGTTTACATGTCAAGAGCAAGCTTTTTACTCCTGTTTACATGCTATTTCCATATTCTTATTATTTGCTAAGAATTGTGGTTACGTTTTGCTGCCATATTCACATACCCCACTGCATAGGACAAATTATGGAATCAGAAAGAGCGCAGATGCATTACCTAACTACTATATGCTGTTTACACTTATTTTACCTTTAATGAAAAACGCTTATGTTTATATTCCATGCTGTTGCGTTCTACTCGCTGGTTCTGGAGAAAAGTCAAGTTTCTGAGTTTTCCTATAAATGCAATGCTTTCTTATCCGCAAATGTTTCTAATCTACAAGTGCTTGTCACATCATTCATGTAAAATGAATTACCATAAATTTGTAATAGTAAAATAGTAAGGAGATATTTAAAATAATTAGTAACAAGTGTTTTCCATGAGTTTGTCGCAAAGACGAATATGACAATCTCTCCATGTGTAATTTAGAAGTCATCTTAATGGATTGATTAGGCTATAATTAATCGGCCTAGGCCACATATGTTAATGCGATTATGCTTGCTGCGATTATGAGCATAATCGCATTATTTAAATCAAAGTATAACGTTTACATGAGTTAAAGTTTAATCGCAATACTGTCAAAATCTCATTATAATCGCATTAAGAGAGTCCATGTAAACGCACTCATTGTGTTGTTGATAAAGACTCTTACATGTGATCTTTTTCACACCTCTAGGATCTCACTGCTCTGGCCAAGGAGCTACGTGCAGTGGAAGATGTGCGACCTCCTCAAAAGGTGACAGATTACTCCTCATCGAGTGAAGATTTAGATTCAGATGTAGATGATGATGTGGTAGAGCAGGAGCAGGGTAATGAATCTACTTCAGGAGCAGAGGACTCAAGGACATGGTACGTGACACAGTCCCATTAATTAAAACACTACCCTGCAAATCATACAAAAAAACACAAATCATGGGATGAATTGTCTTTCCTCTCCAGCTCATCAAAGCTGAGTAATGGTGAAACTGAGTCAGTAAAAACTATGCTTGTTCATGATGAATCAGAGAGTGATCCACCCTCCACACCTAGCAATGATGTAACTTTAATCATTAAGCAGGTACTGTAACTATTTTTTTTTCTATTAAACTTTGTTTCATTATATCATGATTCATTTCATATAAAGTGATGGGCTGTTATCTGTGTTAACATGCTGCGTTAACGTGTGACTTTTATCACGCAATCAAAAAAATATCACCATTAAGCTATTCACAAAGATGGGTTGGGAGCTGGGTCTAGGCTATGATGACTTTCACCTTGATATTTTAGCGCTGATGTATAACTTGCCAAATGTACTGTAGCCCTATTCGGATGGAACTAGTTTTCTAAACTACGTGTGAGCTTCGATTCTTATCACCTGACATATGTGATTTTCATGTACCATTTCGGACAGGACTAACATCTCTGTGTTTCTTACAGAGATGAGAGGGTCTGTTTTGTACATCTGGGCATCACAGAGATCACGTGCTCTGTATGCGTGTATTGCTATAGTCATTCAGATTGATTACAATTAGTATAATCACAAATACCATGGTGAAGCTAAATGGCTAGTATAGCAATGTGTGGTTAAATGTGTGTTTACTTTAGTTCAACTATTATGTTTTTTAATTGTAGTAAACACGTTTAATTTTGGTAATTAAAAATATATCAAAATATATTAAACATACGTGAGGTAAGAGGATCTACGGCATGTTGCATTGGCTAAAACATACACATATAGGTGTGTTTTGAAAAATAATATCACAGCAGGTCAAGATAAGAGAAAAGAAGTCAAATAGTGTCTAAGCTAATAACTTCTTTAGAAAATAACATTCATCCCTCAGACCCTCGTTATCTTTTAGCTGAGTTCAGACTGTTCCTGTTCTTGCTTTCAGACCATAGCTGAGAGAAAGCAGTTGCGTCCCATTCCGGGGCCCAGTCTGGGTCCAAGTTTGAGCCCTTCACACAGTCAAAGCCACCAGGAGAGAAACTGCTATGCAGGCCGCATTCACCTGCTTCCTGATCTCATCCAACAGAGTCATCAGTCCCCTTCATCCTCCCCCTCATCCAGTCATGCCAGCCCATCTATGTCTCCCCAGATTTCCATGGACATGCTGATAGTCAGTGAGGTATGTCGCTTGCCCCTTGGCATTGAATTCTGAATCAGACAGCGGTCATGAATGTGGTGTTGTCTGCAATCTTCAGGAGCTTGACAGAGGGGTATTTAGAGGTGCAGATGTTGATGTAGAGGGAGTATAACAGTGGGGAGAGAACATACTCTAGCCCCACATCCCCAGAGATCTAGTGCTGGTGTTTGTGCTGATCACCAAACAGTGAGAGACAAAACAGAGAGTCATAAAGCTGCCTTTGGGACGAAGTGATATGCATCCCTTAATGCTGTTTAACGGCAATGTAATATATTACTGTCTCTAGTAACATGCTGTCTGTATTCCGACAGTTAAAAGATTTGCTTTAATAAATTCTCAGAGAATAATTGAAACCCAGATGGGAGTTGTTGCTTTGTCTCTGTGATCTGATAGAGCTGAGCGCACGTCTGCTCAAGGATGAATGTAAACACTCACGATAGTGAACAAGTATTCTTGTACAAAGTATTGTTTCTGTTTTATTGTACTTTTAAGATTTGGACCCCATTAAAAATGTAATTGTACACAGAGTTAATTATTTTCCAGCCCCTTCACTATCACTCACAGCAGCTCGCTTGAGTTTTGCACATGATCCACGCACAACCCCAAAGTGAAACTGCTTAATCAACCATTGATAACTTTAATCAAGTGCATCTTTTAGCAAAACAATTAATGACATCATTAGTTTATACCATGTTTTTCTGATTGTTTCTGGTCAAATAAGTTAAAAACATGTTAGCAAAATGTTAAGACATGCTAGAAATGTGCTAAAACATATTAGCAAAATATTAGACAAGTGTAAAAGGGATCATGAATTGCTTTTTTTATATATAAATTTTATGTTGTTCTCTGGGGTCCACTTATAATGTAAACATGATTTTTATCAAAAACATACTTTTTGTTGTTAGAACACACTGTTTGCATAAGCATGGTGGGTTTTAGCATGGTACATTTAAAAGTTTGCTAATTTTGGTTACTGAAATAGCCATTAGCCTTTACAGTACAATGACTGGACACTAAAATCAACAAATATGATATTTGAAATGCTATACATCATCATAGGCACATTTATGTAAACTTTTTCTTCTAAGATTAGGTGCTCATTCTTCGTACCTCGCTAACTCAGTTAGCGGGATTTGATTGTTGTGGATTTGTCCTGATCTTGGATTGTTTCGTTCTTCGACGCTCATCCGGGACTTGCTGTCATAG
>JAUCMT010000134.1:2628354-2640696 GCA_032357475.1 Enteromius thamalakanensis
AGCCTGTCTTCTGAGAAATACGGAGAATATTGCTATAAATTGTAGCAACTCCACCACCTCTGCCTTTCGGACGTGGCTCATTTTTATAGCTGTAATCCTGGGGTGTATGAGCCAAAGTACAACAAGTATTTTGTCCTTTTTTGTGTGCTTATTGTTTGTGTTTGTCCCTTTAAATTCAAATGAGCTGGTGCTCTTTTCAGAAGAGAGCTCATGCTCTGTCATATTGTGTTCTGTCAAACATTAAGTGTCATTTCAAATTATGATTGATTAGCATCTACACCTAGATAAACCCTAAATGTATCTTTACAGTAATTTAAAATAAGTAATTATTTGTTTTTCAGGGATGTGGCTAGAAGGAAAACTGCTATTGCTGTTTTATTTGTGTGATGCCACCCAAATGTCCATGCAGTTATTTGGCCTTCTAAAAGTAGATGCAGTTAGGAATCATTAAAAACAACAGGACAGCACAACCCATAAAGGATCTTCAATAATGTACAGTATTTGGAAGAATAATTTTAAAAACATTAAAGTATGTCAACATATTCTTTTTACACCAAATAAACAAAATAATGATCTTTAAAGTAGCATTGTATGGCCCTGTAACAACAATACATTTTTGCCTATTTGTTGTATAAATGTCTACAACTAAACCAACCCTAAACCTACCCCAGAGAGTAATGCTAATATAGTAATTGTTGTTCAGCATGGTAAAATTACATGATTGATCTGGTAAAACAATCTGACAGGTAGGAAAAATGTTAGGAAACTGGAAACGACAAACAATTTCACACACTGAAAATGTCAGCAGTCGATTTCACATTGATTTCATGTGCAATTTTTTTGTTTTCCACATTCCTATTTGGGAACATTAGCCTTACAGAGTGCCAAGAAGCTCTTTCAGAAAGCCTAAGGCAAAGATTGTTGTACATTTCATATTTAATAGTAATTCAAAGTTCTTTAAGTATAAAAACAATTGAAATAATCATAAAAATATAATCACAACAATAAAACAAGAAATATAAAAAAACAGAATGATTTCAAATGAAATCAAAGCAAAATGAAGGCTCCTATGGTGTACACACTTCTAATGTCCAACACTTCTAATATCTCAGAAAGAAAATAGTAATGGCAGACTGCTACTTTTCACTCTGTCTCCATGCTAAGTAGGGCAGAGCATAGGGCTGCACAATATATTGCATGCAGTAGTCATGGGCATCTCGTCAGTAAAGTCAGTTGTTTGATTATTAATAAATTTCAATCACCTGTTTTCAGTCCATTTGCTTATCAAAGAACCGACTTTACTGACGAGACTATCACATGCAATATATTGTGCAGTCCTAGCAGAGAGCATCACAAATGGGAAGGACATTTTTCCTACAACTTGTATGTAGGGAGAATCTGGAATGGCTTGTTCAGAGTTATTTTCTTTATTTATTGGGATTATTTAAAAAAATTAGTGGGTGAATTTTTCCAGGAAAAGTGGTTTTACTATTGTAGGCTAGTTGTTTTCACACACTGCAGCCACATATCATACACATTTTAAAAGTGAGTTTTGCATAATAGGCCCACTACAAGTGACACTAGTGTCTTTAGGTAGAGTCAGAGTTCATACATTGGTGAATTTTGTTACATTGACACTGTTATTGAACTGATTAAATTAACATTGACCTGAATTTAGATGAATAACAACATTATTTTACTTTAAGAGCTGCTTTGCGTTTGAATTTAATTTGCTTTTACAACTGGCAACATGGCACCACTTCTGTAATTTCAGAAGTGAAGACTTCTATAACCCTATATTTCTGTCAAGCTGCTTTCAACAAATAATGTGTATTGTATATAGTATATATATTGTATCCCTAAACTGACATTGCAATCTTGTTTTGTAGTCATTTGGAGACCTGGTCCACAAGCCTCTCTTAGTTGATCTCACTGTGGAAGAAGGTCAAAGATTAAAGGTCATCTATGGCTCCTGCTCTGGTTTTCATGCTGTAGATGTGGATTCAGGGGCAGTTTATGACATCTACCTTCCCACGCATGTAAGCTCTTTTAGGGCTTTGACTACTGAAATAAGTATCTTTTTTTATTCCAGCTTTTAACATTGTGTGATTACTGTTTTAAATTATTTGAAGGACCAGGCATGCTTTCTATAATCATTTTATAATTCAATAATATAATATATAATATAATAATCCAATATATTCATAATACATACTAATCCAAATGTTTTTTTTCTTTTTTTTTTTTTTCAGATTCAAACAAGTATCCAGACCCATGCCATCATCATCCTCCCAAACACTGAAGGCGTTGAGCTGTTGGTGTGCTATGAGGATGAAGGTGTGTATGTAAATACTTATGGAAGGATCACCAAAGACGTGGTGCTGCAGTGGGGTGAGATGCCCACCTCTGTGGGTAAGCTTTCCGCTTTAGATGTTTGATCAAATTATTATTATTAATAAGTCTATGCAAAGTCCTTACAAAGATAATGAAACAAACATCTTATGTGTTTGTGTGTGTGTGTGTGTGAGTATGTATATTTCCCTTTTCTCAGATTTTGATTTATGTCAAGAATATATGTTATTTGATCTTTAATTGAGATTATGAACTCTTCTGCTGCTTTTTGTAGCTTACATCAGATCGAACCAGATTATGGGTTGGGGGGAGAAAGCTATTGAGATCCGTTCTGTGGAGACTGGTCATCTAGATGGTGTGTTCATGCACAAGAGGGCACAACAGTTGAAGTTTCTCTGTGAAAGAAATGACAAGGTTAGAAATGCACCCACACACACACGCACAAAAAGATAATGGCATACAGGAGTGTTCATTTCAACCAGTGTAAGTGTATAAAATTTAAAGTTTTGTAGTCAAGTTCAATAATAGTAAAGGTTGCAGTAAATTTAGCTGTTTATAACATATCATTAGTTGTAAATTTGTTTTATTTAGATTATAAAACTGTTAATTCACAAATGAACAAACCACAAACACATGGTGTTACCTACAATGTATCTACACAAGAGGCATAATACTATAATTAATTAATACATATATTAATACACCCATTATAATCAGTGTACTGTATATACTGGATGTGGCACAGCACTACAAATACCCAACAGTAAACTGATGCCTCATTCTATTTATGACATACTGACACTAAAACTGGTTTCATCTGGCCAGAGGAGAACTGACTAAGCCTTGTTTCTCCCATACAGTAGATGCAAACTCTTCACCTTTCAGTAAAAATGTACCTTTTTGAGATCAAAATAGATAATCTACAGGTTCTATGTAGATCACATGACTTTATTTATACATTTATTGATTGTAAATTATATGGCTGCGTCATTTTTAACATCTACCATTACTTTGTTTCTATAGGTGTTCTTTGCCTCTGTGCGCTCTGGAGGGGTGAGCCAAGTTTATTTCATGACTCTCGGACGGAGCAACCTACTTAATTGGTGATGAGGATGCTTTCCTTTAATGAAACCAACAACAGACTGTCATTCAGAACTCTATGAACACAGCATGACAAATATTAATCCTAAATTGAGTTATGTTCTATTGAGTCTTGTGCTGTCCTAAACATCTGCACTGTTTTGGGGAAAACTCTGTGAGAATCTTGTGAGAAAAGTATGTTAACAAAGACATTCTAAAAGGGAGGAAGAGTGTTACTGTATGTCTTTTGTTATGTACACAGTTCTACTATCGGTGATCTGCTGTATCTTTAATGTTGTTTTGCGCTTTATTTTGTTGTTGTTTGTTAAATCTTTGAACATTTTTTATTATTCAGTGCTTTGTTTGCTCAGTCTGTTATATCAAGGAATTGAAGGGCTGAAAATTAATACTCTAGTGTATGCAAGTATATTTCCATGGACTGGCTATCTGTAATGATATCTCTGTCATTTTCTTTTTTCTTCTTTCTAGAAAACTGTCAATTCTCTAAAGACCTGGGTCACACAATATCATTGTACTCGTGCCAGTTAATATAGGGATGCAGTTTAAATTTTTTGGGGGGTTTTCTTTAATAATATTAACTAAACATTTCATGACACCCTCGTTATTTTATAGGTATTGCACTTGTTAAATAAATTCCAAAGTATATTCCCATTGATTTGTCGAATGGATGTTTTTTTATTGATGGAAACATTTATACACACTTAAATGTTCAACTTGTATTTTGTTACTTTAATATAATAAGTGTAATATAAGAAGTGCAATACCTTCGTTTAACAAACAAAAAAATATGGTACAGAATGACGAGATGAAATATAATCAGATGACTGGAGATTAACCAGCTGAGAGCAGTTCCTTTTTGTCTGTGGTTCAGGAGTATGAAGTAAGTTTCAAGAGGAATATGACTGCAGCCAAATTCATTGACACGTGTGTGTGTCGTGGCTTTTGATGCTTTGACCCCAGCCACAGTCCATTCTTTGTGAATTTCACCCAAATTCTTAGATTTTGCTTGATTATCCTCATAAGGTTCTCTCAGGTTGGCTGTGCATCTTTTTCTTCCACACTTTTTCCTTCCACTCAATTTTCTGTTAATATGTTTGGATACAGCACTCTATGAACAGCTAGCTTGGCAATGAATGTTTGTGGCTTACCTTACTTGTGAAGGGTGTCGGTGGTTGTCTTCTGCACAACTGTCAGATCATCAGTCTTCCCCATGATTATGTAGCCTAGAGAACCAAGCTGAGAAACCATTTTGAAGGCTCAGGAAACCTTTGGAGGTGTTTTGAGTTAATTAGATAGTTAAATACCGTTTTTTGTTAAATGTGAGCCTAAATCATCACAATTAAAAGAACCAAAGACTAAAACTACTTCAGTCTGTCTGCATTGAATTTTTTTAATACGCAAGTTTCACAATTTTAGTTGAATTACTGAAATTAATTAACCTTTCCACGGCATTCTACTTTTTTGAGATGCTCCGTAATATGGGCAAATGGATAAAAAGTGGTATATATTAATAAAACCAATCTGCACTAAAAGACAAAGAAGGAACAAATACCAGTAAAACGGAGGGCTAAACTGTATATACACAGACTAAATGAAGACTTAAACAAGACGGTTAACCTAATCCGTAATTATAAAAAAAAAAGAAAATGCATAGAAACAGGAACAGTAAAACAAAACAACTATTGTTTGTTCTATTTTTAAATAGTTCTATTTTAAATAAAAATACAAATATTTTTATTAGTTAGTTTTATTAAAAACTAAAAAATAAATGTACATTTTGGCACTATTTGTTTCTGTCAATGGTGTTAATATGTCAACTAGTAAATACACTAAGATTTTTATTCTAGAATGAATGAAATGTGTGTGCCCTGCCCTGCTCTGCTTTTTTTCTTTTTTCTTTTTTTGGTAAAATCTTCACGTGGTCCTTAGATAAACATATCTCTTACAGATGTCTTTTCAAAAAACATTATTAAACTAAAATGAAGTGCAGGTTTTTATTCACATTCAAGAGTAAAATGATATCAAAGAGCAGCCTTAGAAATGTAGAATATAGTCCATCGCCTCCAGCAGTTGGTCTCATGCAGACACCTGTTTACTTTTGTCCACAAAGCAGATGGTTGTCAGTTGGCTGATCCTGAGGGAGGAGGGTGGAGGGGGAGTTGGCAGCTAAAGATCAATTAGAGAGTCAACATAAGTCATTAGCATGTCCAGTGGCTCTGGTGTTAATGTCAGTCTGGACACAATGTATTTATCCTTTTCTTCAGTTGTGTTACTTGTATGACTGATAGCTAAATACATTTTTACAATTACAAATACAATTTTTTTCTTTTACATTTTGTACTAACCAGTAGGCAACGGACATAATTAGTAGAACATTTTAAAATCAGAATTTGCTGATTCGTGCAGTTGACACTTCTGAAACCTGTATTATTAAACGCTTGTTGCATGATCAAACTTCAATGTGCAAGATTCCTTTTTAAACCAATTATTACATGATTGTCCTGAATATTCTGAAATCTGTTAGTGACCTATTAGCCGAAGTAAGCAGATTTCTTAGCTTTTTGGATTTCTTACTGACCTTTTATACAAGATAATCAATACCGTATGCGATGTACTTGGGATGTCTTGCACAATATCTCTATAGCAGGACCTAAAAATTCCAGTTATTGCTTATTCACCACAATAATATCATACCACACATTTGTGTTGAGTTTGTTTTTATTGCAGTGAATAAGCAATATTCATAGTTGTTGTTTTTCTTTTGCAAAACAGGAAAAACAAAACACAACACACAGAGGATCACAATGTTTTCAACTGTTATCAATTACATTCATAATAGCATAAAAAAACAAGCAAACAAAAAACCTACTACATGGGATAACTTATTAAACATTTCCATAGGAAAAGGATTTTAAAATTCTATCCATGTTGTCTATCCTTTAGTTAAATTTCTAATAATGTAATTATTATTAGACAATTTTTGTTTGCGTATATGGTATTTCTCATAAGTATTAAATTAATTTGATATTCTATATCAACATTTTGGTACATCAACAGAAGTTTTTTTTATGGATTCACTGTAAATCAAGTGAACTACGTTTAGTGTTCATTTTTTATTAAGATAATCATTTAAGTTCAAATAAATGTTTTGTCTTTTTTGTATTGTGTACAGTTGATATCAGTCTGGAAATGATAATTTACTATTATTATTAATATTATTATTATTATATAATGTTTGTTTGATATACATTGATAAAGGTAAAGATACTTGGCATTGTTGCTGACTTTATGGAATCACATGCTTTCTTTGCCTCCTTTTCCCCCCAAGACTTTTATAGCCTAAAATGACAACAACCTATATCTTAAGACTTGACTTCTTATTTTATCTGCCCTCTCTAAAAAGCCGTTCTGTGGAAGTGTGGCACAACAATGAAGACGTTTTTTTCCCCCCTACAAACTTATTGTGTGTTGTTTTCTCTATCTGGCCCCCCTCTGACACACAACTACTCATCTAACCCTTTGCCCCCTCTCTCACACACTAGCACCCTCATCCTCCTTTTCACCCAGCCCTTTTTTTAAAGACACACGCAATGCTTTTAACATAATTCAGCCCATTGTTTGTATCCAAACCAGACCCCCATCCCCCCAGTCAAATAAACAAAGAAACGAGAGCTGCTGTAGTCCCTAAGCGAGCCAGGTGTTTTCCACTGCCAGCCTGCTCCCTAATGACTAAGGCCTCGTGCTGCAGCTGCCTGCTAAGGCCTCTTTTGTGTGTCTCTATTGTTGACCACGCACCCCTCGTTTATTCATGAACCGCGTGGGGGAAGACCTTTTGGACAGCCACTAGCTTATCCCCACACTCCCTTAGAATATCAACTGTGTGTGTGCCTCAGAGAAAGCGAGTGAGAGTGTGTGTCTGTATTTACACTCAATTGTGAGCACTTTGTGCTCTCATTGGTCATTGGTCCACACAACTGGCCTATCAGGGAATGGTAGACATTGTAGCTCCATCTGCTCAAGCTCTCATTGTGTCCTGACGGAACACAATCTACAGCACAGAGTGTCACTTCTTTTAGAGGTTTTGGGGCCCTCCATCTGCTTGACTGGATTTGTGCATCCCTACTTGGCTTCTGCTGCTTGGTTTATAGTTGGAGTTCAACACGGAAAATATATATTTTGTGTATGGCATCTAGCCAGTGCTGAACTGAGAAGAGCTATTTTAATCAACCTCAAAAACTTCTGGGTTAGATATTCCTGGATTTATGGTAAGTCTGTCTGTTTATATATATATATATTGTATTAAGTGTCTATGTAACAGATATTTATTTTTGTTACGCAACATTTATAAAATGCACATATTTTCTTATTATTTATTGAATATTTAATGCAATGCTTGTTGTTAGTAGTATCTGGCCTTTGCTTAGTTTGTGGGACACTGTAAAATTTGTAAAATAGGTGTCAGAATATCCTAAGGACAGTTGTGAGAGTTTCTGCTGCATATTTACGCTTATTTCATACATCTGCTTTATTTGAAAAATTAGAAGGACATCCATGCAGAGATCTTTTTCTGACTTGTTTTGTCACCCTTTAGAGTTTTGTGAGGAATTCACAAAACCTCCCTTTACCATCTCTTTTTTTAATACAGAGTTGTTTATTATATTGTGAGCTTTGTTATGTGTAGCTAAAGGATAGTGGAAACAAAAAGGAAAGATTTTTATATGTGTGAATTTGAAGTGGTCATCAAAAATCCTAGAAGGGTGTTCGCACTTCAGAATTAAGACAAGCTTTCCATTTGTGTCACGTGACTCCAGACAGTTAAAAAAAATGCAGTGACTGACTCTTTTGGGTGCTAGAAAAGGAGAATACCCGTTTTTGTTCCCCAGTGGCCTCAGTAGACATCTGTTGCCCTGCTGCCAGCACCATGCACCACAAACCCCCCCACCCTTGGCGATGGCCCTCTCTTTTGTCTGCACAGGGCTGAGTAGACGGCTAAGACTAAGTTCCTTACAACTTCAATAACTTCCAAGGCCATCCAACATTATTCTCTTAAACTTCATACACATTCTCCCTCAAACGCATGCATACACATTCTGTTAAATTAAACAGCATGTGTAACATTACTCATCAGTGACAAATGGTCTAGGTCTTGCCTGCTCACTGACAAGATTTGAAAAATGCCAACAAATATAAAATGAGGTTACAATCAAACTCATGTAGGCAGGCATTGGTCAGTTTTTTTATTTTTTTTATTTTAATCCATCAGATGCTAGTTGTGATGAGGGAATGTTTTATATTTTTCTCCCCTGTCCCTCCCCCATTCCCACCCTCTAAGAGCAAGTGATGCACAGATTAGTCTGTTGAACTCTTTTTGATAGACAAGCCAGACACATGGGGCACCTTTGTACAGCAGCTGCAGCCTAGCAACAATTGGAAACTTAACAGTTTCAAAAGCTTTTTATCTGTGGATCACAAAATAAGATATTTTATAGAATGTTTCAGCTGACCATACAGTTAAAGTCAACAAAATGCAGAACCTCCAAAAAGAAGGTGAAAGTTGAACTGGATTTGCCCAAAGTAAAACAAAGAAATGTGAGCTTTGAAAAAAATTTTCTGACTCTGTATAACAGGGGAGGTCACAGTGTTAGGGGGCTACTTGCTGATTGAGTAAGTTGTCTGAATCTGTCAGGGTCTACAGAAATTTCTGTTTGGTTTGTTTTGATGTGACTTGTTTTTTTTCTATTTATTTGGGGAGTTTATGTCCCTAGGTCGCATGATGCAACTTGGTCTCATCAGACTCTATGTAAGGAAGTATATGATGATAGAATTTATTTGCTTATTTTTTCGGTAAACAAACACACTAAGGCAAACTGTACAACCTTTGAATGATGAGTGTTCTGAAAATTGGTTTCGTTTCTAAATGCACTGTCTGTAGTTATGACCAAGCCTGCTTGCATTTCAACACCCTAAAACAAATCATACTGAAGCCTTGTTAAAACGAAACAGGGCCATTTTTGCAAACACAAAATCATTATTAAATCACAATTTAAAAACTGTATTATTCATACATATTGTTCTGTACCATTTAACAGAACATTGAACAGGTGGAAAGTGAAGACAATAGAATTTTTTGTCTTTCTCATTTCTCTCACTGCTGATGTCATTTCCTTTAGTGGAGCTTTTAACCCCATCAGCTTTAAGCATGCTTTAACAGTTCAGCAACTTAGACACCTCTCCTTTTTCCCTGGAGTACTATGGAGTCTCTTAAACTGTCCCTCTCTCCTTCTCCAGGTTTACCTCTAAAAGGCAATCTGAAGGCTAAATAACAGGTTTGCAGGGGTCAGCAAGACTCTCAGACAGAACAGTATTGGATGTTTGCAGCAGATTCATGGGCCTGAAAGACCATCCGGATGATGGAACAGGCCACATCCTTGAACTGGGGCTTGATCTAGACTACCTTCATGTGAAGGCTACAGACCAGCAGACTGGCGCAGACGCCGGACTTATCATGGACAGTGGTTCATCCGACACAGGTGATGTTGTGGCCCCCTGCACTAGGAGCTGTGGTTCTTCTCCACAAGATGACTCAGAGGAAAGTGCAGGGTCAGACAGTGAGCCTGCACATAGCAACAGTCATACTCTTGTCGATACACTTGGTGATGGGTCCATCCATGCAGGCCACCCACCACACCATTGGTCTTCAAGTCTGGATGTGGATTCCTTGGTTCTGGATATGGTACATCAAGAGCCAGGCCCTGTGGATACACTCAGAGAATACCAGACCAAGATGGAGTTTGCCCTTAAACTCGGCTATGCAGAAGACTTAGTTCGGCTGGTTCTGAACAAGCTTGGGTCAGACGCACTGATCAATGATGTTCTTGGGGAGCTGGTAAAACTGGGCAGTAAGCTAGAGAATGAGGGTGGAACACAGAATCACTCCCAATCCACTTCCACATCATCATCATCATCCTCTGGCACATCTTCTTTCTGCAGTTTCTCTGACTCACTTGACTCTCGCCGATCAGAGTCCCCTTCTGTGGAAGATAAGAATAACCTTCGCCCAGTTGTTATTGATGGCAGCAATGTGGCCATGAGGTGAGAATCCAAAAACTAAAAAGCACATACAACTGTTTGGTTTAAAATAATGTTTATCCTTGATAAAACATTAAACAATGCATTTATATTACAATATCTGAAGTAGCAGGGGTTATACATGTGCTAATTTTAACAATCACAAATATTGCTGCAAGTGACAATTAATTGTCCAGTCTTGACAGAAGCAAAATGAGAAGCTTAGCAAGCATGGCAGAAAGCATCAAGCCAAATACAAAAAAAAGAGTAATTAGACACCATTTGTTGGTGATTTTATACGAACATTTCTGAAAACCTAGAAATAAAGTTAATTGTAATATGATTTAATTCCTTATAACTTTTGATTAATAGGTGGTGTCACCAAATGATGTGGGGTCATAATAAAGATGTGGTGCATGTTTTCAAAAGCACTGAAAGAAATTCAGCTTCAGATCCAGTTTCGTATGAACTAATTTCATAATAATATCAACTAAAATTAATGACAGTCTTACAAAATTGGCAATAAAACAGTCTCATGAAAGGTTGGCAATATTTAAAAAAAAAGTGGTGCTGACTCTAAACATTTTGACTACAGGGCATGGTGACGATGCATACTTTTTAATGAAACACCAATGCATTCATGAAACATTTTATGAAAAAATACAAAATGTCTAATATCCTGGGTAAAACCGACAGATGTTGATTATTACACCCCTGTCACACTGATGTTATGTACAATACTCCAATATAAAAATACTACTTTGCAGGTCTGCAGTTGGTCTAAAGTTATATAAGAATGTGTTGTTTGTATAAATGCTTGCAATGCAGAATGCGAATTAGAATATACATGAATTATTCTGAATTTCCCATCTTGGTGTTCTCTGGCAAATGCTAAACAGTGTTGGGCTGTAAGCACAACCCCTATCACAAAAGTGCATCAAAAACATCAGCCAGAAGCATCGGAACTGAGAATCGGGCTACATTCTCTAAAACTACCTTAACGCTACGTCGTTTTTATGTTGTACCTTAAGAAGTACCTTATCGTTAATGCGTGTTTTCCGAAACCTTCTTAGTAAAGTATACCTTCTGTAAGTCATGCGTTCGTAAGGTTGGTCTGGAGCGGTCTTAGCAATACCTTATTGGTGCTGACGGTTCATACCATTAGTGGCCACCAATACACAAAAAGCTTTTTTACATCGCAGTTTAACTACACATAGAAAATTTTAAATGAACATTTAATAAAATCTGATTTAGCATTAAATTTACATTTTTCCTTTAAAATTTTACACATAAAATACATTTTTACTGTTATAGCCTACACCTAGTGAATGGACGTGTTTTCATTAATAAAGTTTCCATACACTAACGGCCCAGCAAACACAATAACGTTGTAAAAACGTTTTTTTTTTTCACGTTGTGAAAAGGTTGTGATAACGTTTTTTTCCCTACGTATTTAATACGACAAATGTTGGGTTTTTTAAACGTTATAAATAAATTTTTCACAACGTCGCAGAAACGTTTTTATAACGTTCGAATGTCTCCTTCCAATGTTTTAAAAACGTACTTACCACGTCCAAATTGGTTCTTTACACGCTGCCATCAAAACGTTTTCTTTACAGTGTTAAATCTGAATATTCATCTTATTACCAGTGCTTTTTTACATTTAACCTTAGTTGTAGGGTTGCTGAACTTTGGTTGTTGTCCATTTTATAAGCCTACGTTTAAGTAAGCCTAATCATTTATACTACACACAAATTTAGTTACTTCACTCATTGTATTTATTCACAAAACATAAAAGTACAGTAACATGACATGGGTAGT
>JAUCMT010000134.1:2698155-2725652 GCA_032357475.1 Enteromius thamalakanensis
GAATTCATGAAATTTGAGAGATGTAGTCATTGAATGCATTTTGTGCCAAAACAATAATAATTGATCCTCAGTTTAGCCCACATAGACTTATGTTGTGCTCACTGTGTGAAGAATTCCAAGGAAGTTATATTACCTTGGAATGCATATGATCTCCCTTTATCATCTGTGGTGATAGCATTGAGCTTGACCTCACTGCAGCGTTGTCTTTTTGCACCACCTCCATGACCTAAGGAATAATTTTAACTAGACATTAGATAAAAATAAATTCAAGATAAAATGTTTTTTTAATTTTTTAAAAGCAAGATAAATAATAGAGGTATACCTTGTGAGGTTTACATTAAGTGACTCACCAAATCCTTCACCACACCTCATAAAGTAGTGTCGAGCATCTTTTGGGTATGTTCCTGTCACATCCCCAGATACAGGATGGAATCTAGTGAAGTTGTAACCATGGAAACAGTAATAATGCTCCAGCCAGCGAAAAGCAGATGTGCAGTTTGGCAAGTGTTCCCACACTTTCTTCTTAACGGATTTTGTCTTGTGGTCGAAGCTATAAATTTCATTTCCTAAAAAAACGTTTTTGTGATATACAGTATTATAAAAGCAAAGTAACAAATTCCATGCACACACTGCAAAAAATGCTTTCTAAGACTAGATTGTTGTGTCTTGTTTCCAGCCAAAACATCAAAAAATTCTGAAAATCGAAAGAATAATCGAAAAAATCGTCTTGTTTTTAGAAAAAAACTAGCTAAAAGTAAGGAACTTTTTGCTTAGAACAAGCAAAATAATCTGCCAATGGAGTAAGCAAAATATTCTTATTTCAAACAGAAAACAAGATTATTTTTCTTAACCCATTGGCAGATTAATTTGCTTGTTTCAAGCAAAACTCAATTAATTTTAGCTTAGACAGTAATTGTTTCTTGTCAAGAAAATCCTTCTTGATTTGAGATTTTTAGATATTTTGGCTGGAAATAAAAATATAGTTTTAGAAAGCAGTTTTTGCAGTGCACAATTCAAGGAATACCCATAATAGGTGTATAATAGCTGTATTAGGCCACACAATCTCTAAAGATTTTAATTGCCATTGGTGATGTGAATGTAAAGTAAATATGATTCAATAACCTTTGAAGAACAGCACTGAATCTGTCATGCATTCTCCTTTGGGACACTCAACGGCAGCATCTAGATGACTGGGGATGCCAGGAAACTCCTGCTGGATTTCCACAGGGTAGCCTTGCTCAAGGGTGTAATTGTAATAGCTAAAGACTTTGTCATCCTTAAAAAAAAGAAAAAATTGACAAATATTTGGTTCTTGGTTTATTTGCAAAAAAAAAATTTTAATTTGTTGATTTGAAAAAAATGTTCTCTATAGCTGTATAGAAGCAGACTAGATGTAAGTTGTAAAAAAGTACCAGAAAAAAGTAGATGTGATCATGAACACTGAGATCATCTTGATGGTGCATGCGAAAGGCTGCATCAACATGACCCAGATGATGATAGTCGTCCAGTTCTTTGAATATGCTGTTTGAGAGCTCAGCTGGTCCAGAGAAACCTTTCCATAAATGATCACCTGAAAATAAAAAAAAATAAAAAACAGAGAAAGCAGAAATAGCTATAGCTTAATTTTAAATTTTCCCTTGACCTGCCATTGTCATGTAAAATATACTTAGAAACAATAATTATAAGTATTAAGAATTATTAATATAAGAATTATTAGTAGTATTATAGTATATTATATATTATTATTGTATTATATAGTATATTATTAATATAAGAATTATTATAGTAGACCTTTGAAAAAGAAAGTGTTTCCCTTTTCATCTGGAGTGATGGCATCAAACTCAATGCCTTTACACCGATCAGGTTTAGCTTCATGGTGGTCCTCTCCTTTAACATGTGAATGGCCCTCAGGGGCATCTATGATGATATTACTACATTAATTTATCATTCATGAAATCTATAGCATGCAGGATATCAAGAGTGAATATAAGGCCACTTAACATCCAGTTGATAATCAAACATCATAAATTGAATCCTTAAATTTAATCAACATAACAATATGGTATTATCAATTTTCACCACACCTAGAATGTTAGAATCTCTGAAAAACTGTAGTATGTAACTGCACAATTTTCAAACATACCTTTTATCATTACATCATGGTGACTGAAATAAAGAAAAAAATGTAAATGTACATGTAAATTTCAGTGGTGCCCTGGAGTCTCCAATCATGGTCCTGGAGGGCCGGTGTCTTGCAGAGTTTACCTTCAACTTGCCTTAACACACCTGTCTGGGAGTTAGTTGTAACATCTTAGTTTGTTGTGATCTCTGTTTATGTGTGTTTTGGCTTTGTTTTATGTCATGTGACTTGTGTTGTCTCTCCCCATGTGCCTTTTTGACCTAGTTTAGTTAATTTGTGTATTTCGTTCAGGTGTGTTTGTTAATCAGTGTCTGTATTTAAACCGTGTCTTTTTAGTTGCTTATTGTTCGTCAACCCTAACGCTACCCTTATGTTTCCTGTGTCTTGCTCATTCTATGTTTATCAAAGTTTATGGATACTGCTCCACGTTTTTGTTGTAATTATTAAAAGTCTTTTATTTTTATATATAATGTTTTGGACTCTGAGTTCTCCTTTGCCTGCTCCACACCTTAGAGGAAAACGTTACATTAGTAAGGCCTTGATTAGCTTGTTCAGGTGTGTTTGATTGCCATTGGAGTTAAATTCTGCAGGACACTAGCCCTCCAGGACCAAGTCTGGTGGCCCCTGCTTTAAACTTGGAGAAATATATGGTTGAATGACTGCATTAAACAAACACAAACTCACACAACATGTAGCTTAACTACATGCTTTAGCAAATTGCTGCCTACTGATCAAACATGAAGTTTGTGTGCATGGGCTGCAAGCTGAAAGCAGCAACATCACAAAAAAATATGCTGATGTGGACTTAAACCAGTTAAGTGTGGACGTAAACCTGTTCTGCAACATCACAAACAGTAATAGACCAAACTGAAACATACAAGTAAACAGACGATTATGCAAACAATGTAAATGGAAACACATTCATGGAAACACAAACTGCTTAGGCTACAGTCCGGGAGTGCTGTGGTTACCTGCTTGCCATATTTGCAGCATTGCATTTAAAGATCTTGAAAAAGCTATGAAAAAGGCTTGAAGCTCTTTGTAGGCCTTTCTAGATGGAAAGTGATATTGTATCAGATACTCACACTGGAGCCGCATTGCTCAAAGCTAGAGCCAAGCATGCATACAGGGAAAGTAACACCGCAGTCATAATGAGCTGTTCACTTGATCCAGGGTAGCTGAACTAAGCCAAAGGCACTGAAGCAGGGACCGCAGCGGCCCTTTATACTGGTGTTTTCGGTGGGTGGATGCAATGCATGTTTGAGTGTGTGAAGCAATCTTTCAGTAAACATGGCACAATTTACTGACAGAGCTGTCCAAAGTGAGGATATTCCATCATAACACAATCCTCACTTTAGATAATTAATCATTAACCATATTAAGCAATAACTGAAAAAATACAAACATCCATGCGACCCAGAAGCAAGAATCTTTTTTCCATTATTGGTAAAATTTTCCAAGGAACTTTCTGGATTTATTTATTTATTTTATTTTTTATGCAATCATTGCTACAACCCTGCAACTAAACCTTTAGTCTTTGCACCAGCAGTCCAAATTCTTATGTAATATAATCCTAAAATAAATAAAGCTTTTGAATGAGAAACCTGACCCCTTGTCTGCTTACACAAATCCTTTTAATGCATCTTTCACTAATGGTTCCAAAAACATGTATTTTTTTTATGTCTTTGGTTTTTGTATTTCTTTAGAACTCTCTTTCTCAGACATATTAGTAAATTAATAATCCAAAATTAATTTACAAATGTAAGCTATTCTGTAAGATCCAGAAGGGATTTTAATTACGCCTAACAGTTTAGTAATAAATTAGAAGGTGTAATGTCAAGATATAATGTTTAATATTGCTGTCAATCAAAAGTCCCCAATTTAAAACTGCTGATTTTAAGTTATTTTTTGTTAGAACAGAATCTAGCTTTTAGGAACTAAAACAAAACTAAATTAGATCGAGTTCTTACACACACATGTCTAACACACACATCTCTTAAATAACAAATAATAATTGGACTGTGTCCTATGGTGAGACATGGCAAAAACATGAGAAAAAAAAAAATTATCTTCACTCTTAAATAAATATCATGCAAGAAGTTTATCTTCAGTGTTGGATTTGTTTTATTTATTTTAAATGTTTTTTTGGTGTGACATTTTTTTGTTCCACCATAGGATACATTGATACATCAATCACCCACATATGTTTGGAGGTCATGACGTTTCTGCACAAAATGTGACTTTTAAGTGTTAAATACATGAATGTTTAGAGACAAATTGTTTACATAAACTTCATGAGAAACACTTGAATGTTTAAACTTTCTACAATAGTTTACTGATTTTGTTAAACTCTTTAATAAATTCATTTATTGTACAATTTATGTCATTACCTCTTTAAAACGATCAAACACACACACACACACACACACATATATATATATAATTGTATTAAACCTTACAATCAAACAAATAGATCTAGAAATCCAGAAAACAGTTTTCCAAACTAAGTGATATGTTATAATATATTATTTTGACATCTCCTCAAATGATTGAATTTCTTGCTAGGATTAAACATTCTTTATACTACTACTTAGGTCACATAAGGTATTTATTTAATAGAATAGATTAATCAAGCAGAGGTCAAGCAAGCCCAATTCACCCATTTTTCCACCCAAATCTTACTGAGAGCATGTATACTTCACTTGTAGCGATAAATCTTAATGCAGTGGTTCATGCTGTCTGATACTACAAGGTGGCCATCAGGCAGCACAGCAAGGCCTCTAGGGCTGCTTAGACCTTGACTCACTATAGACCGACCAACACCTACAGAAGGATAAAGTACAATACAATGCAACTTTCCCCAGTCTGCCACCAGCACATCTCCATCTGCATCAATACAAATGCCCCAAGGATTCGAAAGGACAGGACCCATTCCAGAGCAGATACCTAAGATACGAATGGTGTTCCACCCAGGTTCTAGCACCTTTATACAAGGTGCCCTTCCAGTTTCATTGCCCCTCTCAGAGACAGCTATCAAACCAGATGTCAAGCAAGTTGCCACCAGGTAAGGCCTATGGAAGCCTGTAACAACTGTGCGCTCCGTCTTAGCTCCTGTCTTTGGATCCAGCTTCAAAGCTGTTAAGGTTCCACGACGGATATCTGCCACCAAAAATTCATCTTGCTGTGTCACAGTGACTCCTCTTGGAGCTTCCAGGTCTTGCGAAGCACCTGCTGATCCTCCGAAGGTCTGCAGAAGGCGGCCATGGCGGCTAAACACCAGTAATACACGTTCAGCAGCACAAGTAAGAGCTATTAAGCCCTTACTATTCCCAGCAACATCAAAGAAGTTACGGCAATGTCTGGAAGTGCCCTCACATGCTGGCGGAGAGATTTGTTGCACAACATTTCTTTGTAGATCAGTTATCTGCACACGAACATTTCCACAATCCACCACAAACAGCTGCCCTTGAGGAGTGGCGTGAACTCCACTGGGTAAAGTGAAATCAGTGCGTCCTGATCCTTGCTTGCCAATTTTTTTGACCAGATGTCCAACTTTGAAAGTACCCTTCTCCTCCTCAACCATAAATAGCCCAATGTTTGGTCTCTCTCCACTTCTTTTATCCTTCTTCTGCTCACATCTAGTTGGCTTCATAGTTTTTCCTTCTATAGCAGACAAAGACAAAGATCTGCAAATTCTACTGGAAACCTTAGAGCAGCCTGCTGTTGAATGGTGTTTTGTTTCCCAGTTTTCAGAAACTTTAGGCCCTTGTTCTGAATTAGTACAGGGAGGACTCTCTGACAGGCAGCGGTTCATCTTTCTCTTTACATTCTCTCCTTTTCCGTTAATCAAAGGACGGCCCCTAGCAGAAAGGTCGGCTGTAGAGATGGACCTTTTTTTTTCTCCTTTCATAGACTCGCTACGACTGCTTCCTGACCTGACAATGAATGTGTAGTTTGAATCAATGCTGTCTGCTGGAGAGGTAGGCCGTCTCAGTTCACCAGAGAATTGACTTAACTGTGCTGCTTCCTTAGATGAAAGATCTAAATAGCTGTGATAACTTGATTTAGCCCCCCTGTAATCAGACTTAGTAGGTGGCAAATTATCATTAACATAATGTAACATTCCTCCTCTGAATCCTTGACTTCCTTTATAGTGCTTGAGCCCATTATCCTCAGGGGGGCAGGAAGGTTCTTTGCTAGAGACAGGTAGCAGGGTCCTTTGATTTTTGTCTCTGGAGTGTTTTCTGACTTCATTTTGTCCAGTTAAGGGCCACTTGTCTTCTGACTCTCCTTGGCTTGACAATGGATGGATAGCCAAAAACAGGTCATCTCCACGAATGTCAGAACCGGGTGATTCCAGCTCTTCATCTTGGGATGACTCAGAATTGTCCTGTTTACAACCGAAAAAATGTTGTGGCCTTGGGCTTGGGAGTTCTGAATCTTGCCTCATTACCTTCGCTTCAGTTGTTGATATACGAATCTTCCTGACAACACGAGCGGTTCCAGTATTTGTCCTGGATGATTCATTGTCCATTCCACCTGCAGCTCCTTTACATGGAGTTTGCAGTTGTTCAGATACAGCCACGTGGTTCTCATGTGGCAAATCTCCGGAATGGATAGAACACTTGTGGCCCTGTGGTCCACACACACCAACTGGAAAACTCAGGTTGTTCTCATGCACAACAACCTCGCCAAAGGGTATTGTACTTGGCTGTTGGCAAGGCTGAAAAAGTATGTTTTTTAGAGAGAGAGAGATTTCCCATGGTTGTATCAGCTCCCGAACACCTCTCAGTAACTGACTTTTATTGGGCCCACTGGGATGTCTACCCCACATGTGGATCTGTTCTCTCAGTTGACCCACCTTTCTCAGCTGCCTGTCTACCAGAGACTGTCCTACCCTAACTGCCGCTGCATTCTCTCTTTTAATCTGTTGCATCCGTTGCTGGGTATCCCTATGTATTTGTTCCACTCTTTCCAGCAGGTAGCGTTCCTCTTTCTGCGCTCCAAGAATAGCACAATCCAAACCCTGGTTTACTTTGTCTACTTCTGCTGTTTGCCATTCCCTTAGCTGCTGGAGTTCCTGTTCACTCTGTGATAGGTCACATAGTGCTTGTGTTATCCAGGTAGGAAAGGAGCTGAGAGACTGGGAGGAGACCTCCATTTGTTTCTCAAAGACTGAACTGGAAAGACGCACTGGGGTGCTGGACACTGGTTGAGATACAGTTGCTGGAAAGGGTCTCCTGTGAAAGTGTGACCCAAACAGCATCATTCTAAAGCAAGGGGGCTTTCTGAACGTTTCAGAATTTCACTGGTGATACCTGTTGGAAAAATATAAAATTCTTGTTAAATAATACCACACACATATACTGTGCACATACAGCCAATATTTATTGGACATACATGACTCTGCCTATATATCTACAAATCCTTAATTATGTTCTTTTGGGTTTCACTGCACTAAAGATAGTTCATAGACGTTCACATATAGTCCAAAAGAGAAAATAATAGAATGTGTAAATATGGCCAGTTCAAAGTATGGTGTTTATACTGTGTTGTTGGGTTTTGCGGTTGTTTTGTGATAGTTGTTCATTAGTCCCTTGGTTGTTCTGAATTATTAAACTGTCCGCTGTTCTTCAGAAAAGTCCTTCAGGTTGAACAAAAAGGTGGAATTTTCTTTTTGGAACTTATTTTGTCTTCTAGAAAATATGGAAGTATGTAGCTTTTGAAGGGCATGAAAAAAAAAAGAAAAAAATGTATACAGAATATATTTTATACACATCTTCATTTTTTAAAAGTTTATACCCTGGCTCTTAATGCTTCCTTTTTTCCTTATAGAGCCTAAATGACTGTTTGATTCTTTTGTAATAATTCTGTATATGAGTCCATCTGTGGTCCTGAAAAGATAGATCTCAAAATCATACATTCATAATCATGTTGTAATCATACATACAAAATCAGTCATTGTTGAAAGATTTAAATACACAAAAGATTCTGGAAAAGCCAAAGAACTTGTGGAACCTGAAGAATTTTTCTGAATAATAGATGGTAGTTTAACTTTTCAGGACAAACATGGGACCTTTGAACAACTATCACAAATAATAATAGCCTAATAATAATCATCATAAAATGCTGTGGCTGATCAAGGTAACAACACAGTATTAAGAATCAAATGTAAACTGTTATTTTCTTTTGTGTAATAAATGTAAACATATTTTATTTAAAAATATCTTATTCAGTTCAGTACTAAATAAAACAATAGCATGTATATTGTATGATTCTTCTTTTTTAAAATAATATATATTTTGCAGATGTTGCAAAGTATATATAAAATTTTAACCAAACTGTATGTAAATTCCCCCCTCTTTGCAGATGTTGGTTTATTATACACCACAGGATCATAAAAACAAATATGTGCCTCTTAAATGTTTGCAAAATAATACTGCATTGCTTGTGATGTTTAACTTTTACTTTTACTTCTTACGAATGAGACTCGGACCGCGCAAATCCAAATGCAAACAGTTTATTGGTACACACACAGAGCAAATATACAGGCGAGGTCGACAACAGCAAACGAGGGCATAGGAGACTGAGGCAAAAGAATAGTCCTGAATGGGTAGCGTGGGTCGGCAACAGAAAATCCAATACAGAGAAACACGGGGTACTCAGGTACTCACTTACGTGATGTGTGGTGGAAGCGAATGGTGACGGTGAATGCCAACGGGTTGGAGCAGGCGGCAGAAACGTCCCTCTGGGCAGAGCAGGCGGTGGAGAGGCCCAACGGGGCGGACCGGGCGGCGGAGAGGCCCCACGGGGCGGAGCAGGCGGTGGAGAAGCCCAACGGGGCGGAAAAAGCAGTGGAGACTTCCCTCTGGGCAGAGCAGGTAGTGTAGACATCCTCCTGGGCGGAGCAGATTATTATTGGCCTCATCGGCCGAGTTCATACCTGAGGCCGGTTTGGGGTGAGTGGTCCCGGCAGCCAGGTCTGACCCGAGGGTGAGTTCAGCGGCTCCCGGGGCAGGTTCCGGACAGAGCAGTGGTTCAACGACCTCCACGGCTGGTCCAGAGCAGGGCGTGAGTTTGTGAATGGCCTTCTTCGCTGATTCCGGGCTAAACGAAGAGTCTATGACGGCCTCTATGGCCAGTTCAGGACAAGGCAAGAGTTCAATAATGGCCTTCATGGCCAAACCAGGGCAGGGCAAGAGCTTGAAGGCCTCTGTGGCTGGTTCAGGGTCGGGTTTAAGCCCCCGAACAGCCCCGATGGACCCACCCGGAGGTTGTGCAGCCACCAGCGGAGACCTCAGGGATTCCACGACCGAAGTCGACATCTCTGAGGTCTGTACAATCACTGGAGAGCACTCAGTGGTCGCATCGGGACTAAGCAGAGGCCAGGAAACGGGCTCGGGAGGATCAGGCCACGGAAATTCATCGTCCTCGACAGTCTTGAACTGGCCTGGCCAAAGAGAGTCATTGTCGGGTTCTGGAGCCTCAGGCCACAGCAAAATATGGTCTATAGTGAACTCTGTGGTGTAATTAGGTTCGGGGTTCTTTGGCCAAGACGGAGCAGAGTCATGGGCAGCTTCAGGCACGTAGTGTGCGGCCCACATACTCATAATGGCAACTGCCATAACAGGCAGTGCGGCTGACAGGAATAGTCTCTACAATGGCCTGTGCCGGAACCCTGATAAAATCCACAGTTCTCACAGAATGGAGGGTCCATTAAACTGGACACTAACCTACTTGGCCTGGGAAGAACCTTGTTGTCCTCACACGCAGCACACATGACGCCAGGGGACACACGTCACGTCCATGGTGGCTGAAGACTGTAACTGAACCTCCACTTTGGCTGAGGGCTGGTGCTGTGGCTCAGGATCGGTGGCCATCTTGAGAGTGTCAGGAGCGACCATTTTGTGAATGGTGGTCTCGCGATGCGAAGTTTCGCAATTGGCGGCCATCTTGTGCGAAGCTCCGGGTGCGGCCATTTTGCGTGAGAATGGGGTTCGCCGAATGGCGAGGTGGGAGCCGATCCATGGGCTCACGTTGCCGTTTGCGGCACGGTGAGCAACCCTCACAGAACCGAATGTCCTCCTCTACTTCTCCTACAGTGAAACATGACCCACAAAATTCCAGAACAAAGTCAATAAGTCTCTTTAAACACCAGTCACCAGTTAATTCGCAATCCAAGCCCGACAAGAAATACCCCTTTATGGTCTCCACATTGTCCACATTGACGCGATGACAAACTGAAATTAAGTCCTTCACGTAATCCTGATACGGCGTCCGCGCTGAAACAGCGAAAGCAAAGAGGATGCGGGAACTGCGTTGTAATCTGGAATGAGACTCGGAGCGTGCACATCCAAATGCAAACAGTTTATTGGTACACACACAGAGCAAATACACAGGCAAGGTCGACAACAGCAAACAAGGGCATCGGAGACTGAGGCAAAAGAATAGTCCTGAATGGGTAGCGTGGGTCGGCAACAGAAAATCCAATACAGAGAAACGCGGGGTACTCAGGGGAACACAGACGGCTAGACAAAGGGGAAAAAACACAGGCTACATCCACAATGACGAGCGACCAAACATAAAACAGTCAGGTGCTTAAATACAATACAAAATGGGTGGAGGAACAATGAAACACCTTGACAACAAACGAGCGGGGCGGAGACATGAGGATAAGTTTTGTGGGGATAAGTCCGGACATGAAAACAGAGGTAATCACACAGGAGTTTAGAGGTAGCTGGGTGCTGGAGTGCCCTCCAGTGGCCTGAGCTGGCACATCCAGCTGATGGTTACATAACTACAGTACATAGAAAAGCTATGCATATGGAATGTTCTTTGTAATGCAGAATTGAAAATTTGTTTACAAATCATGCACTATGAATAAAGAGTGTTTTGAGCTCATATATTAGCACTGTGCCAGGTACTGTGCAAAAATATGACTTCATGTTTTGATAATGTGCCCCATAATCACAATTTGTGGAAACAGAAATAAAGGTATTTGGTGTTTTACAGTCACTACATATTTTACTGCTTATTTTGCAAGTGTGATGGGCAAGAATGAACACACGACAAGGAGAGCTCAAAATAAAGCTCCAGAGGGGGGATTTATTAACAAGTAAGGTGCCCAAGAAAGGTGCACATGGCTGAGGGGTAACATCTCCCCGGGAAGGTTCCAGTCCATAGAGCTGCTGTGAGGTAGACTTGGGGAATAAACTCAGGCCAAGCGGTCACAGACTGGTTTAGATCTCAGCCCCGTGGAAAATATGTCTCAGTCCCTGGGGTGCCTTGCATGGCTTATCTGGTCTAACAATCTCCAGCTGGGGGCGATCAGCCGGTGAAGAGGGCATTGAGGTGTTCATTATTGGTTCCCAACGCAATGCTGATCTGAACTCAGGACGCTTGCGAGGGTTGGCAGTCAGCCTAACCTGACATAGCTCCAACAGCACCCTTCGGAGTTGCTCAAGATAATCCTCCCAATGCTCTGAGTGAATGACTACGTCATTTAGGTAAGTGGCTGCGTACTGTTGGTGAGGCTGAAGTAGGATGTCCATTAGGTGTTGAAGCATGGCTGGAGCTCAGTGTAACCCAAAGGGAAGGGTACGATATTTCCCTTTTGGCAAAGGCGGTCCTGTCCTGTCTCGTGAGTCTATCTCCTATCCCAGATGCGTTGAACGGTGTTGGTCGCCCCAAGGTGTTCTGCTAGGGGATGGGGATAAGGCAACTCAAACAGAGATTCTGTTTTTTACTTCTGAACCACCAACAACTGCTTTTCCTTCCCCCTCCGCAGGGCGAAACAGTACAGCAAACCATTCTCCACTATGAAGTGTGGAAGAGGATGAGAATCTGGCAGAAGTTCCTTGCCCTGTAGCGAGAACACTTGGGACCAGCAGTATGACAGGCAATCATCTTCTCGTTGGACCTGGCCGAAGAAGCGCCCCCTCCACTCCACTTCAGTGGGCATCGGTTCATCTCTAGGACCAAGCCCGCCTCCCTGCTTACTGGTTGCGAGATGCCTCCAGCACGCATTGCTCCTGGGCCACCCTTCGGGAAAAATAACGGTACTCTCTCTCTCTGGTCTCTCCGATGTGCTGCCTCTGCCAGCTCAATTGCTTCCACTAGTTCAGGTGTGGTAATGGGATTCCCCATTCCTACTGCCTGACGATGTGACCATGGCAGGGCTCGGAGCAGTAAATCGATAACCACCTTTTCTGAAACTTGACCGGCCGAGGGGTTGCCATCTAGTAGCCAGTGCTGGGTGAGGCGAGTCAGTTCCACGGCTTGGCCCCAGATGGGAAGACGAGGTTGAAACACCCAGTCGTGAAAGCACTGGGCGGCACATATCGGTGATAGCCCCCTCCTTGCTAGTATTTCCCATTTCACTTCATCATACTGTTCAGCTAATGCCACTCCTAAACATCTGCAGATACATCTCAACATCGTCATGGGCCGTCATATTCGGGAGCAACGTCATGGCCTGCACATGGGGGTCAGGAATGGATAAATGAGGGGCCGATCTCCACTATGAGGGCGCTGAAGTGTTCCTCATTGGTTTCCAGGGCAATGCTGATCTGAACTCTGGACACTCATCACACAATTTGTAATCATCTTAGAGATACAAATAAGTTATTGTATGCCTTGGTTACTTTGTTCCTTGCTGAAGAGGAACATGATTTTGTAGGTCGTGGGTTCAAGTCCCAGGTCCGGCAGGAATTGTGGGTGGGGTCTTCACCTTCAATACCACTACAGAGCAAGGGATCGTTTCCCAACTGCTCCCTGGGCGCCGCAGCAATAACTGCCCACTGCTCCGGGTGTGTATTCAGGATGTGTGTGTGCATGGTTGTTCACTTCTCACTGCTGTGTGTGTGCACTTGGATGGGTTAAATGCAGAGCACAAATTCCTAGTATGGGAAACCATACCTGTCCAAAAGTCACATCCTTTCCTTTTTTTTTTTTAACTACAGTTCTTTGTAGTGCCTTTTATAGCAGAACAGTAGTCTTCTGTTGAGTCACACACATTTTACTGATAACCACTGGGAGCAACTGAGAACTAGGACAGTCTCACAAAAGCCTTTAGCCCCCTGAGTTTGACAGCTGATACCACGGGCATTGACTGACATGGTAACATTTTGTGTGTTTATGGTCTCTGTAATGTCTATGAAATTTGAATGCAGGACTTCCAGATTTATGTAAATTATTCCATAATTTATGTAAACCGTCATGGAATCGTACACATTATCAGGCTGATGCATTTACCCTGTCTGACAAAAACAGGAGTATTTCAGCAATGAAAGGTGAAAAGTATCAAATTAAAGTGGCATTTTAGAGCAAAAAAAGGACAACAACAACAACTATTCTTTGAAATTTACTAACCCCAGTAACTGAATGAAGGACTATCCCCCAGTTCTTAAACCAAACAAAATATTATCTTATTTTTTATGCACATGTAATCTAGAACAAATTAGATGTACTGTATAACATAAACAAGTAAACCGATCAAGGTGATACAACTGCCTGATTGCACCAATGCAATAAAGGACAAAAGAAACTTTAAAAATCCAAATCCTTTGTGTGTGTGTGCATGTGGTCACTTGGGCCCTATCATGTTCATTCACATTAAAGATGAATGAGGCTCAGGTTGCTAACCTACTAAAGCTGTTGCATAGCATTAGTGACCAAAAATGTGAAATAAACATGCATTTGTACAATTAAAAAAGAAAAGAAAAAATCTGATTTTGAAAAGAGACTGAATTTAAAAGGAATAAATGTTTGGAGAACATATAGGTTATATACAGTATAGAATATGTTTGTCAAGATGCTAACTGTGCATTATACAGTACATTTTTTAGGTTGTATTGAAAAAGGCTTTACATTATTGTACATATACACCATGCATGTTTTAACGTTTTTAATACAAAAAGAGGAATAGATAAATTTTTCAAAAGATAAATTCATTAAACAGGAAATAATAAAATATGTACAATTGTTTTTTTTATTCTCAAAAGTATCTTTGTGGTTTTTTTTTAAATGCAGTAAGAAAGAGAGATCAACATCCTACCTGAGTACAGGTGTCTCATGTTCTGTGTTTATACAGAGGGCCCCTCCTTCATTTTTTCCAATCTCCCTTTTTCCATTGGCTCATGCACTCTCCTCCCACATTCCTGTGAAGACTTTTCTGCATGTAGTCTACCCCTGAAGCAGGTGCTTTCCTCAGAGACCTTCCACAGTGCCTCCTTAAAAAAAATTAATAATCCACAGTACAAAAACAACACTCATAATTTGAACTTTAAATATGAGATTAAAAAAAGTATAGTTAAAAATAATTTTCTACAGTAAAACTGTCCAACTGTACTTGAAAGCATGCAAAGAAAAAGGTTAAACATGATGAGAAATATATTTGTTTTTAAAAAAAATTAACATTAATTACTTTAAATAAATGTAAAAATAACATAGAATTTTATTGGCTGTTGTTGTGTTCCTTGATATTGTTAGTAGGGTAAGGCCCCATGGCAGGATGATCTCCACTCCCCTACCTTTTTTCTTGACCACAAAATCTCATCTCAAGCAGTTTTAATGAATATCTACCTGATTTGCATTTTGTCATTTAATCATTTAGCCTGTCCATATTTTAATACTCAATAAAAAAACACTTAATTAAATATATAAATATTCATATGCCATAAATTATAGAATATGTTTACCTTTCAGTTTATTCTTTTAGTCTGTACTTCGTTTTTCTATAATAACATATAGGCTGTTGCATGGTCATAATGCATATGCTAAACTTACATCTAAATATTTTACTATTTAAAAGTACATCTACATTGTTCTTAAGGTGGACATATTCTCCCATCATACTCAAATGTTTATTTAACTCAAAGATGTGTTCGGTTAAATATAAAACATACATTTAAATAATAAGAGAATATAAAACATAAATTTAAATAATAAGAGAATATTATAAATAGACAAAAAAAGAAAGAAAACATCGGGCCACTGAGACACAAGCAGATTCCTGCATCGGTTGGCAAATATACAGTATGTTTGCGATTTTTAAAAATGACCACTAGATGTCATCAAAGGACAAGCCAAATTATAACTTCGTCAGCTATTCTATATTTCAAGAACATTTCCTAGAATGAACAATTTCCTAGTTGTAGCGAAAGGAGATGGAACTTTTAAACACGTCCACGTGCAAGTATTCAAACATGTCTGCTGTAAATTTATTTAAAAAGTCTGCATTCTGAAAGCATGCTCATACAATAGATTAATTCAGTTCGAATATACAGCTTTGGAAAATATAAGAGATCACTGCAGAAATATCAGTTTCTTTTGGGTTTTATTCTTAAAACTGTTAATCTCAGCAATAAACCACCAATATAAAAAATGCACGTTTGTTTCGTTTTTTTGTGAACTGCCGTCTTTGAAATATTAAGTAAGCAACTTGACGATCACTGAATCCATGTGCCAATAAAGCTAGGATTGAGGCCTTTTTTCTTGATTTAAAACCTTTATTTTCACAGTTTTTGACATATTTAGTGTTTATTTTTAAATTTCGAATTACTTTAAAAAAAAGACATTTTTTACCATCCAACTGGTCACATTGCGATAGGATAGTGTTGATTACAGCAGTGCTATACGTTTCCCGTTAAATAGAATTGGATTCAGGTGCTCACCAAATAAGTAAATCAATTAACAGAATAAAGTATGTTTGTGTAGAAATTTAACAAAGACTGGCATGAAATGCTTGTCATACTCACACAAATATTGATTTAGGAGTAAATTGCAGTGGTCTCTTATTTTCTTCCAGAGCTGTATTCCAGACACGGGTACATTTCAAGTAGAGGAAGAAGACAAAAAATTGCCTTTTCTTTTTTTGCTCAACTTTTTTATTTTCAAAGAACACAAGAAAATAAATGTACTGACAGATAAATCTGTCAACTCTGTTACAGACAAATTAGGTCAAATATACACATTTAACAAATGTGACACAGTTTAAAACCTGTTTTCCCTAAGAGAACTTCTGTTTCATCCTTTAATTAAACTTAAGATGTATGACCTAATGTTTTGAAGTAAAAATTTCTATACTTATAACTGAAGTTTCAACTGAAGTTGCCAAGGCTGCATAATTTTTTTTCAAAACATAGCTTTAAAAAATACTTACATTCAAAAAATGTAATAAAAAAATAAAAAATAATAAAAATATACAAAAATGCTTGTAATTTACCTGACTAGGCTAATTAGTTTCTTATCAATTTGTTAACAAAAAAATTTAACAAAATGATTAATTTAAAGCAAAACTTTAAACAGAGTTTACATCGATGGTAACAGAGTTAATAAAAAAAAAACAGAGTTGACCACCCAGATTAGTAATCAATAACTTTTTTAAACACTAACAGAGTTGACAATAACAGAGTTGATATTTTTTACCATTTTGTGCTTTAGCTCAAATTGCTAACCTCAAAACAGATAGGACATGGGATGGCTGAAAACAGAATTTTATTTATTTTCATAATATTATTGTTTTTAAAAAGAGAAAGGGAGATTCACTGAAATATCATTATAACAGATTTGACCAAAAATGTATCTACTATTGGTGTATCTTACACATTTTGTTCAAATTAATGAGACAGGAATAATGAAATACCTCCAGACCTTCCAGAGTTTCTAGACAGAGGAAGTGACATTACTTGAAGCAAGAAACATGGTTTTTCTAGCAGTGCTTTAAAGATTGTTGACTTTTTATTACAGAGGTAACAGAGTTGACCAGAATGTAGAGACAGACATAAAATGTATTTTTTTTACTACTGAAACTACATATATATACACTTTGGATGCAAGGACAGTAAAAAAATAAGCATAGTGGGAGCATTTAAGTTAGTATTTTTTGACATAATGTGTTTAAATATACAAACAAACATTATTTTTAGTGACAGGTTAAAACTGGTATAATAAAGTTCTTGTTTTTAAAAAACAAGGTTTATCTGGGAGACGCAAAATGTACCCCCAATTATAGAATTACCCATATATATGCTATATATATATATCTGTCATGTACCCAGTACAAATATTAAAAAAAAAAAAAATTCAAGTTTAGTGGAGTACATTTACAAGAAGATAGTCAAATACTCCACAATTTGAGGTTTAATTGTGTTACAATGTGCTTGTAAATTTAGGCTATGAATGTGTGAATGAATGTGTTTTTGACAATATGACAAGTTGCTTTATAAGAAACTAGCTTTACAATCAATATTTTTCTTTCTTTCTTTGGTTTAAAAATGTATCTTTGTATCTTTACAAATGTGTCTTTCACTGTATACCCTACCCATTTCAACTTAAATTCCCTAATCAGAACTATGTTTCAATATCATCCTTGCCTTTTGTTATCATCTTGTTGGGAAGCAGTGTTTTCATCACTGCTATTAGTGGCTGTCACAGCCTGTCATTTAAAGACACTGCAACACTGCAACATAGAACTAACTAATTTATATTACCTGGTTTATATTCATATCAGTAATTAAAATTCAATTTTGAATTTCTATGAAACTGGAAAACCTTCACTTTTAGTGACTAACCAAATTTCAAAGGAAATATTAATTTTAATGAATACTGAATGTCAGGTTTCTGAAGCTAAAAAGTGGTTTCTCGGACACAGTATAATCCGTGTTCTGCACTAAATGACATTCTAGATAGTGATTTGAAATTGAAAAATTGTGTCTCCTTGTGTAGATGCAGTGTGATAAAATCCTCTGCCTCAAACAAGGCTATATAAGATGAAGAGACCTGACAGTCAATTCACTCTGCATAAAACCACATTGAGGCCACTATATATCCAGCCAACCTATCAAAGCAGACACTTACCCCTTTTTTTGGTCCTCAGCCCCTACCCTCTCCTCCTCTGCATCTGTCCATCATGCTTCTCCCTTCTTCCATCTTCTCCTCTCTGCTCAGCCATTCTGTCTATAGGACATCAGTGGTTTTCTCAAAACAAGCCTGATCATTTTCTGCTGAAATATGAACACAGTTGTTACAGAAATTCTACCGTAGCGTTTATTAGTGGACATCACCTGTTATTTCTTACACATGAGTAATTGTTGTTATTATTTTCATGCCACGGCTAATTACAATGGGGTTTTTTTCTATAGGGCTGTCCTGTTTCAAATAATATTTTCCAAGCATCTGCACTGCAAACAATTTAATAAACATGTTTTATTGCCCCATGTCTGTTTGACAATGAACAATGAGGTGAGAGGGAGAACAAATATTGCAAAAATGCCAAGGGGGTTTATACAGGATGAATTGTCGTGAAATATAGGAGAAGCGCTGATCGAAGCATGTTTTCAAAAATATTCAGTACTTAACTAACAACCCAAATCTGCAGGTTTGTTAGTCTTTTCTCTTACTGTCTTTTGGTCATCTCCACTCCAACAGAAAAGTTGTAATATCCAGATTAAACGCATCACCTTCATGTAAAATTTTACATACTCCCTAATTCTTTCATTCAGCATGCATAATATTATAGGAACAATCGTAGAAACAAAACGAGCTGGAACTACCAAGATGGTAACAGATGGCCCATAATTGCCTCATAGAGGAAGCCAGGGAGTCAATTTTTACAGGTCTCGAGGGAGTGGCAGATGCAAAAAGTGCAGGTGCATTTATTTTGATCAGAGATGGCCTAAAGGAGCGATCTGAAAAAAAATGCATCACACACATTAGTGCAGAATTTAACAAAGCACGATTGCTTCGTCTCGGCAAGACCGTGATAAGGCAGGGCGTTTTCATTAGGGGCCAACGAGGTAAACATGGGAACGCTCGCTCATGACAGGCGTGTGAAACTGCAACAGATGCGGCACAAATTAAAGCCGCATCATCGTGCAGAGATAAATCAGGAGCACATCAATAGGATACAAAAGCATGGCACATTTTCTCTTGTGTCGTTGCAATTTCACATTTTAAGAACTCCTTTAAATCTACACAAAGTAACGTGCAACAACAAAAAATGTTGTACCTTAAAGCGTATTACAAACCATGAATTGATAACAAATGCCTGTAATATTTGTTTAGTTTTTGTTCATTGGGAAAGCAAAAAATCTAATAGAAATCACGCATACATACAGGTACATAAAACAGATTATCCAGTATCATATGTTAAGAGATCTGTAAATGAACTAATAATGCACCAATGAGTTTTTTTTTTTCTCCTCAAAATTGACTAGAATCCACATACTGAGTTCTGATTCCTTAGCACTATGCCCTTATGATGCATCAAACATAGCCCAGGATTTCATTTTTATCAGGCTCTTTTGATTGTATATCACATCTCAACATTATAAGTGCTGCTAAAATACAACCCGCATCCTGAATACGCTTTGTTCCAACCACTACCCCTTTATAATCTCAAACTTGAGCTGCCTGGCAATATCAAACTAATAAATTACATCCTGCCTCCTCTATAACTCGCTAATAAATAAAAAAAGAAGCTCCACTTTCCTCGTACAGCTGTGACCCAGGGTTACCTAGCAACAGGTCATGCCCAGATAAAAAGCACAAGGTAGTGATTCACCTATGAGGAGATGGAGAGACGGGGGCATCTTCACTCTCTGACCCTTGACAGATGGAAAACGCACTCAGAGGAAACGGTTCTTTGATTGACAGGGTAGTTCTGAGGATGCCTGTATCACTCCTTCAAAATTGTATTAACACAGCAAGCAAAGTATGCTTGTGAGATATGCCTCATTTCTTCCGCACTAGCATTCAAATACAGAATAAAATTGCACAATGCTCATCAATTTCTCTTCTTTTCACTCCAATTGCAACAATAACCCTAAAATTGACATCATAGGACATTGAGACATCATGTGTACGTCATACTGTACCTCTAGAAGTTTTAATGAGATATAGAAGAAATGAAACCTTCAGATTGCATACTTAAAGCAGTCTGACCTTTCACTAATGTCTTTCATCCCTTTCAATCCAAATAAATAAGACAATATTATTAAACAAAGATACACAGATGTCAAGACTTCTCTCTCATGTTGTTAAGACATTGTTCATCTGTGGATATTGTAAATAAAACAACTGTGAACCCAATGGTGTTCCTTTGTCATAAAAACAGGACGTTTAATAAAAAAGTTATACAGGATTGGACAAGAAGGTGAGTTAATATAGGTGAGCTAAGGTGAGCAGTATTTTCAATTCGTAGTGATTAATGCAATTACCATCATATTATGAAAAGCAGCTGTTTGATTTAGGCGTTCCCTTTACAAAGCAAAAATAACTGAATTTTAAAATATTCAAAATTGTTCACATTAAGACTAATACTTCTAAAGCATTAAGAGATTTTATACACTCTCTAAATTAGTGATACATCTAATTATATACACTATTATTGTATTATGTGTGTATGAATGGACACTGGTCTATAAGCCTTTGTTGCAATTGCTACCCAGGACTACAGTTGAAATTTATCTTTAAGCTTAGACTGTTACATTTTACATATTGTGGATTTTCCCTGTACAAACAAACAAAAACAAATAAACAGTCTCACTGCTTTAGGATGGACTCTCAAATTTATCTATATGCCTAATGATATTTAACATCTCTTGTTTTATTATTTGTATTTAACCACACATCAGACCCTCAATTTCAACAGCTTTGCATTCAGTCAGTGCCTCCGCTGGCTATTCTCTGTCCCTCAGGGGAGCCACACAGCTGTGTGAGTTTAGCTCACGGTTGAGGTAAGGCCACACACACAGTTAAAAAAACAAACACTTAAACTCCTTTTCATGCTCAAACACACAATGAAAGCTTTAGCATGCATCTAGACCTACATATCAGCTACATTACTGACAGTGTAATACAGTGTGAAGCTTCTAATAAGAATTGTATTGAGTATTTCTCATCATAGCGAGATAGGACTTACGGTATATGAAAAATAAGCATCAGCAGTTGGATGCTAAGATAACAGCAGGCACTTCAGGGGCTAATGGACAGCTTTATGGCAATGAAAGCAAATTCTGACAGTTTGATGCTCACTGCTGGCTACAAGTCTGAATTTTGGTTGCACAATTTGGCTTTTACAAGCAAAAACACAGAAATCTAACCTACTTCAGGTGAGTAAAGTCAAGTAAAAAAATAGATGACCTGCATTTTGACTTCTTATTTTCTGCTTGCATGTGTGTGTTTAAATAAAGGATCATTCAGAAAGCCAGAATCTTAAAACGACTGTGGTAAGTATTTTTATGAGCACCTGTGGCACAGGAAAAACTATTTTACTATTACATTTTAGATAAACAGTTTTGATATATATACTCTACACACAAGGAGACTCTCATAAGACTTGAGGAGCCAACAGTATAAAGACAGATAAAGGCTTATGGAGCAGAGAAAATGGGTACTGTGTTGTGCCCTAGGGTCTGACTGTTAAACCTTATACAGGACCACAACAGTACTATGACAAACAATGCTTCTAGAAAAATTTCATCTATAACTTATTCCTTCAAAACTGATTAGGAAGAGAAAGAACTACCTAAACTCCTGAACAAGAAAATGGAACAATATGAACATGAACAAGAAAAGGGATTTTTTTTAGCATGAAAATTGATTAGTAAGTTAACTAGAAGAAAAAAACTAAGCATGCTAGTCAAACATTAAAGGAGCAATGAAAAAATTAATAAATAAAATGTAATCGCCCTTAGGTCATTCAAGTTTTAGATGAGTTTAGTTCTTCATCAGATTTTAAGAATTTTAACATTACATTACTTATTCACCAATGAATCCTCTGTAGTGAATGGGTGCTTTTTAGAATGAGAGTCCAAACAGCTGATAATAAAATCACAATAATACACAAGTAATCCACATAATTCCAGTCCATCAATTTTGTCTAAAACCACGTGATGGGTAGGTTTAGGGGCGGGGTTATGTTTAGGTAATTCGTACAAATTCATACGAATTGGCATCTCGTAAAATACGTATGATTTAGAATAAATCATATGACTTCGTACGAGTCAGGTCGTACGAATTGGATGAAAAAAAGCTGTTTGTCTAGGATCATCTCTTACTTGGCAAAATCAAGGCAACCGATTCAGACTAGATGAATTTTTCACTTGTGACACTTTAACTAAGCATTATAGATTCAGGAGCTGTATTAACGTATGCAGGCAGTAGAACTTGTTAATGTGTAATCTATGACTGTTAGTCTCTAGGCTGAGTAAGAGCAAAGCATTTCAGTTTGGCACTTAGGTTGACTTAGGTTTTCTTCTTTAGACTCCAGAAGGCAGGATGCAGAGCCCACAGGTAAGGGTCTACAATGTTACCTGTGTACCATGTGTTCGGTCAAACACAGGAACATCTGTATAAAGTGTTTTGGCAACCATGATAACAGAGCCCCCCCTTCTCTCCACGGCCAGTTTTAGTCAATGGGCATCCATCACTGATGCTAACAGCTCTGATTAAAAATACATCAACTGCAACTGGCCTCCTGATGGCAGCGCTTCATAGCGAGCATAATTAGGGGATGGGGAACTGTGATGATGAAGGGCAATGCACACCTGCTCTCCGTTAAATCACACTTCTGTTGGTGAAGCTTGCATATTTCACCCTGCAAATTAATTAATACCAAATTATGGATGGGACACCTTATTTATTTATGGTTGGAGTTGTCTAAAGTCAGTAAACATACCCCTTGTTTACTTTCTCCTCACTTTTCTGGTTGTTCTCATATCAACTTGTGAAGGGTCTTGTTGCACTTTAAAAAACACAACAACTACAGCATATTGAATTTAATAGAATGAATTTAGGATTACAGGAACTGAATTTCATTAACTGAAATAATGTCAATATAACAATTTACCCACCCTTTTAATATATTGACAACCACTTTAAAAACACAGATTATAGAGAGAAAGTCACATAATGTATCGAAGTACATCACAAGCAGCTTGGTTTCCACAAACAGAGGTAAATACTAATATATATATATATATATATATATATATATATATATAGTACATTACATTTCTACATTTCTACATACAAGTCTATTTTACAGACTTTTTTTTGAAGACTAGTGACTAGAGGTTTTTCAAGCCTCAGGTAGTATCTGATCACATTGAGATCACATGACCAGATATACTTCCTAAAAAAGTTATATTCGACTTAAAACAGACTAATCAGTGTATGACATCGAAGTATTCTACCAAAAACAGACAATCGAATATGCTTTCAAACCACTTTCACAGTATTTTGATTGGTCTTAGCAGGGCCACTTCAAGTAGAAAACATAGAATTTCTGTAAGCCCCCAATTAGTGCATATTTTCTCTCATTTGATAAACTAACTGTGACTGGCTGACTGTGAGGATACATCTGAAATCTAAGACTGCACACTCCCAATGTAATCAGCCCCCCCAAATAAAAATATAAGCAGTAAGCTGTTTGAAAAGCATCCCCATGGCCTACTGTTTCCAGCTAGATTCTTAAGTGCCTCCGATGGACACAATCACGTGTGGCCATGAGAGAGATTTGTTAATCACAGTGAAATTAGTCCACACATAACAATGACAAAGTATCATGTATGTAGTACATCTGCATTAATATATAGCATGTTCATTCAAATCATACTCAAAGAGTAGGTTATTCGTTTGTTAATGCAGTTCAGTTTTCCGTAAAACACCTGTACTTTGAATTATGCATTGCATGTGTTTTAGAAAATGGCTAAAAGATTACCAGCTTCCATGTTTCTACAAAGATATTTTTATAGTGTAGGCCTATACACATTTTTATGTTATTGCATGGCAGTTTATATATATATTTTTTTTTTATTAAAATGACCGCATGCATCTTAGGCTCCTTCAAGATTCTCTCACAAACACATGCTCACGTTGTTTCTCCCTTGTGTATACGAAAACTTGCTGATGTAGAAAATTCACTGAACTAACACTCACGGTGTTGCGTCCAGCCTCACCCAATTTGCACCTTTGCCTTTCCTGTCAGCACCAATGCGTTCCCTTTGGCGTCAGCACCATGTCAACTGCCAACTCCCCACTAACCAACTGAGACTGAGCGGTCTACAAGATGTCACAAACAAGGCGTGCACACACACAGATGTGATCTTTAGATCTTAAATTCCAAAGAATTTAATTTTTAAACTCGAAAGCCAATAAAAAATAATAATATCAACTAAAAGTCCCAATCGTTGAGGTTTGATTGTTTAAATATCTTAACGTGATTAAAAGGAAATTGAAGTGTTTGGTAGTCAGAGTTAATTGAAGTGGATGGGGGTTTTAATAAAGCATGCAGCGATTACAGCTGACAAACAGGCCTGCTGGCTTTTTAGGGGCATGGCGCTCAATATCAGACCTCATTGCATTACATTTGTTTTCCTATTCATGCTTTCCTAAATCGTTAAGCTTTTTTTCTACTTGAGTTTTAATTATGTTTCATTGGTTGAATTACATGGGGAATAAGGGTGTCATGATTTCCATCTGGAATGCCCACAAGCCTCTCCAGAGAGCACTCCATCCAGAACATCAGCATCAGTCTCAGATACTCCATTTCCCATAACACCCCATCCCTAGGAACTGACTGCACACACCTGGTTCCTACCAGGAGGACTATTTAAGTCACACTCCTATTCACCACATTGCAAAGTCTTGTATTCCCCCTGGTTACATTTCTGAGCATTTTCCTGAGCATGTCTTGCTTTCTTGTTTGCGGATTTTAGTCCGGTCCCCCATTTTCTGATCATTTGCTGCCTGCCCTGACTTTGGCTGTTAAATTGTTTATGATTCTGAATCTGTATTGTTCCTGACACTGGTTTTGACCCTGCCTGACTCTGAATAAATGCTGCACTTGGATCCGCACACCTCTGACTCCATTGCCACAGAAGACTTCGCCATGCAAGGATCCAGCTATTGTTCAAGAGGACTCTGGCCAAGCATGGAGCTACTAGGCTTGCAACAGGGAAGTTTTCCATCAAACATTATATGCACCGGTTCTGAAAAATATAATTTGAAGTACTGCTTTACGATGTAATTTTGTGACGCCATTTGTTCCGTTTCAGTCTCAATGAATCCATAAGATCACAGTCACCAGGAGGGGAGTTTATATCCTATGAATCATTAGTTAAGCATTAGTAAACAGTCAGTTCATCCTTTATAAAGCATTGTTCCAACATTAATAGTCATTAGTAAGCGTATAAAGCGTATAAGTATAAATAAAGCTAAATAATAGTAAATAATAGATATGATTTATAAGCATATCTAAATGTACAATAGAGATTTTAAGGCTCAGTTTTCTTCCTAACAGAAAACAATACACACATCACAGAGGGATACAGAATATGCAGAAGATGCAAAAAAAAATAAAACTGTACAACTTAAAAAAAAATTCTATGAAAGTGAAAAAATATGTCTGTGTTTTGTATCCCTCTGTGTTGTGTTTGTTTAACTTCGCTGTTTAGAATATAAATTAGCCTTTACATCTGCTTTATAAATGCTTAACAAGGTATAAATAGTCCCCACTTTAGATGAGCTCACAAAAACAGACGTGTGGCAACTACTAAATGCTTTATAACTATCTGACTTAATCATAAATTACAACAGGAACATGTGTTAATAAAGCATTTATTAACGCACTGAGCAACTATGATCATGTGTCTAAATAACAAGATTTATTAATGTAAATTTAAATAATTTATTAATCATTTACTTAGACTTTTCAATGATCTTATTAAACACGGACAATTCCTAAATAACTGGTTTGTAAATAACATAGCAATTTAAAAAAAATGATAAACTGAACATAAGGTATGAAAATATAATTATTAAACATTATATATGCTCAAGAACAAGGCATTTATAGATGCAGTTGTAAACTATTTACTAATGCATAATAATGATGGAACAATGGTTTTTAAAGGATGAACTGAGTATTTACTAATGCTTAACTAATGATTCATAGTGTGTAGTTATTATAAAGTGTCACATCATTGCCTATCTGCCAGAGCCGCTGCCCAAGATGGCTGTGACACCGTATGTTGGCTGCATAACCCCCAGAGAGTTCAGCTCATGCTGTAGAATCCCTGGAGGTTCCACTGGTGGCTACACCACAACCAGGGGTGTCACTTTGCTCCTTAGGTCCCCTGGAGGACATCTGTAAGATCTCATTCTGTTCTGTTATGGCTACTGAAGCCACCTCTGAGCCCTTGTCATTCCTCGTCACGGCCATAGAGGCTGTTATCCCCACGTCTAAGGGGGTTATGGGGGGGCTATGTCATGATTTTTAACTGGAGTGCCCAGAAACCCCTCCAGAGGGAACTCCATCCAGAGCATCACCATCAGTCTCAGAAACGTAATTTCCCACAACACCCCATCCGTTGGAACTGATTGCACACACACACCTATCAGGAGTACTATTTACTGTTAGTCACACTCCCATTCACCACATTGCAAAGTCTTGTATTTCACCCCAGTTACATTTCTGATGTCTTGCTTCCATGTCTTCCATGTCTTGCTTTCCTGTGTGCTGATCTTGGTCTGTTCCCAGTTTTCTGATTGTTTACTGCCTGTCCTGACTTTGCCTGGTATATTTTTAATGATTCTAAATTTTCTGTATTGTTCCTGACAATCCTGTAGTCTGAATAAATACTGCACTTGGATCCGCACTCCTCTGCTTCCAAGGGACAGTCTGTCAGATGAGCAGGAGAGAGATTCATTATGACAAACTGCCTTGACATCATTGTGCACAGAAAGTGTCACGTCTCAAAATATTAGACAAACTCCAAAGAGTTTGAAAATTTGCTGCAGAGTCATATCATGTAAAAACTAGCAACCTGCAAATTATGTTTTAATTAAATATACCTGATATGACACATAAAATTTATTTTGTTGGTATACATTCATGTATAACCCTAAATATTGGTTCAGTGATAATAAATAAATACAAATTTGGACTTGAATTAAACCAGTTTATTAAACCATATTTATTTTCATTGTACAAAGCTGTTTTAACTTTCTCTTTCACTGTAATATATTTTATATCAAAAGTATTTCCAGTAATGTGTGCATATCAGTGTCAGAAATTACCCAGGGCTCTAGCCCAAAATGCTAAATTGTGCATATATTTAAAACAAAAAAGTAAAAAATTCGTAAATTCTTATAAAGATATTTATACGAAAAACATTAAAGAGAAACACCTGTTTTTACAAGAACAACCTTTTTCTAAAACTGGTTTCCTGGTCAATCTTCAAATTCAGATATGAAGTTTGTTTGATCATACCCAATGTAACACCGTCACCTGGTCCTGTCTTTGTGTGTATCCTGTCCACGTGCTCTGTGTTTTGTTTTCATTCATTTTCCC
>JAUCMT010000134.1:2743060-2764656 GCA_032357475.1 Enteromius thamalakanensis
GGATGACGTCACTAACGACCCGTCGACTACTAAATTAGTTGTCGACGAATTTTGCCGTCGACTAGTCGTTGCACCCCTAGCCCATAGTCAGACCAATGTAATCTGCAAATTATTCAAGACCGTCATCCCGCCAAAACTGTATACCACCACGAACTTGATGTACCACCTTGGCCACTCTGTTTTTTGCTGTGTTTAAGAACACACGCATTCAACCAACAACATCTAGCTGCAGCAGCGCTCAAGCAGCAGACCACCGTGGGGTACTCTGCATCAGTGCCTTATGAAAAAGAATCTAAAAGCTACAAAGATATAACGGAGGCAGTGGAATTATCGCTGAGGTCTTAATAACCGAGGGGAGTATGATTATAGAAAAGTTAAGTTTAAAATAAAACAGTTTAAATGTAATATATTTCTCTCCTGCTCTATATTTTAAATGGGTCATAAAAAACATAGATAATTATCGATATCGACCAATATGAAACACTGAAATCATGATACAGTTTTCAGCCATATCGCCCAGCCCTAGTAGGGAATAGTGAATGAGGGTATATGGGCGATTTCGGATACAGCCCAGGTCTTCAGCTTTGCCCTGGTTTCCTGCTCCGTTGGCTCCACCCTAGTGGCCTTTTGTTCTGTGTGCGGTTTCTGCTCTGCTGGCTCTCTTCTAACGAGCTGGTTATCTGAATCAGGCATGTTAACTTTTAAGTTTTCAAATACATGCATTGAAAGGCCAATTAAAGGGATAGTTTACCCAAAAAGGAAAATTTTATGTTAATCTTCTTACCTCCAGGGCATTTAAGATGTAGGTGACTTTGTTTCCGGAGTAGAACCCAAATTTAACTCAAACCGTGGCAGTCTGTCAGTAGGGTTGCAATGGTATTCCGGTATGGCAGTTTATTGTGATATTGACATGTACGATTATCATATAATGCACATTTGCTTATCTGCAGTTTTGAGAAAGAAAAAAAAGATCTTACCCACAATGCAGTATATGCAACTTCTTTGCGCTTGACTGCTTAGACTCCACTCATACAGCGGAGAAAATGTCCGATACAGAGGCTGCAAAATCTAATCTTTATCTCCCGCCGAGTGGCCGTAAAAGGAGGAAATATGTCAACCATGTTCTCCGATATACACGAACACCATCCTCCATGAAGAGAAAAATATTAAAGCCATATTTATGTGATGCAGAGGAATCCTGGAATCTAGTCATGTAATTGGAGTCAATTACAGTATAATACAGATGTTACGTAAAATGTGTGATTTGATAGATAGATAGATAGATAGATAGATAGATAGATAGATAGATAGATCAAAATATAGCTGTGCAGTAAATCACGAAACCCTATCTGTCAGTCATTTAATGCAAGTCAAAGGTAATCGTACGTTCCAAAGCTCTTAAAGTCAAAAAAAGCATACACAGACAAAACCAAATGAAACCCTGAGGATTGTGATGATACATTTAGATGTTAAGACACGAAACGATCGGTCTGTGCAAAAAACTAAACAATATTTATATAATTTTTTACCTCTTATACACCACAATCTCCGACCGACCTGAACTTACTCACTACATCCGGCATGTGACTCGTCATCATGCTCTGCCATAGATAGATAGGATCATTATGTATCGCAGCCCTTAAACCTTAAACCAGACTGGTTGCTGTTGAGGTTGTTGTTCTGTATGAGAAAGGCATTGAACACAGTTTTTTCAAGTAATTTTGCAATAAAAGGAAGAAGGAAAATGAATCTGTAGGTCTCTAAAAAGATTGGTTAAGGGTGGGTTTTTTAAATAGTGTTGTTATACGAAACTGTTTAAATGCTGTGGGAAAAACACCAAAGTAAAACGATGTGTTAATGATTTGAGTGAGTGCAGGTACAACTGCAGGAAAAATGACTTAAAGAAGATGAGAAGAATATGCAATCAAGCAAACAAGTAAAGGATGAGTTTAGAGAATTTGAAGAGCATTAGACAGCCAAGGGGCAGAAGGGGTAGTACGGGCAGGTCTGAAAGACAAGGCCAATTCACACCGCACAGACAAAAAGTCAGAAAAATCCAACAAACTAGATCGGTGTGTAACAAAGTTGGATCAGTGTTACTCCTGTCAGGCATTGGTGTGAGTTTTCATTCAAATCACAGCAACCACGGCTTCACCCACAGCCTCTTTTATTTTATTCAGTTTTTTCATGTGAAGTACGGCACACAAAGACATTAAGAAGAGAAGAGTAAAATTTGGATTGTGGATAAAGGATCATCCATTTTTTTTCTCTGTCAGTGAGAGGTGGTCTGTGTCTGTTGGTCTGGTGTAAACATGATAAATAATTTTTCATAAGATTTTAAATACAACAGACAATTTGAGCCAACTTGTTTGTTGGCGTTTGTCTGTGCAGTGTGAATTGGCCTTAAGCAAGATGTAAGTGTGGAGCAGAAAGTATCAGTAGCACTGTTAGTCACTGTTTATGGGGAGGAAGTGAAGATGAAACCATAGCAGATAGCCAGGTCTACAAAGTTAGCTAGTGGTCTTTGGGGTCAGTAAACAACTGCAAAATGTATATTAAGAGGGTGGGTAATAGTAACTGAATGTGATTTAAAGAAGATGTTGATAACCAGAGATGGGATTAAATTTCCAGTCATTAGAGATAAGCAGACCAGTACCTCCACCTCTTCCGGGCAAGAAACTAAATAAATTTTAGGGACCACAGAGATTCATGACATTGTTTTGTTATCTTATCCGAAGGATGGGTGATGGCAGCTTTCGTTGTTCTGTCACGATTACATTTTGCGTAGTGTGTGTGTGCAAATGTGAGGATTAGAGCATGACTGCCTGTGTCTGCTCTCAGCATATGGTGACTGGGGGCATGAAGACAGGACAGCTAAAAGTTGTTTCAGATTAATGTTTTTCCAGAGCACAGTGGTTTAGTTTGTGCAGACATGAGGTTTGGGGGCTGGGTGGTCTGACTTATGACAGGATAATGGGCTGAGACTGGGTGATGCTTAGTGAGTTAGAGGGAGGAGGATGATTCTATGGATAGTTCAGTGTTGGAATAAGAATTTATCAGGGTGATAAATAAAATACTGACCACTTTGGCAGTGCATTATAAAAATTAGTGCATTTTCTGAACACTTGATCACGTCATGTTGTTGTTGTTGCTGACTGACTGGATGTGCATGTTCCTTTTACACTTGGTAACATTAATTTGCCAAATTTTGTCCACTATATATAACAGAATTACAGAATAGACAGATCTAACCAGTGATGAATTTTTGGATGAATTACTCCTGAAAGGACAAATTAATCTCCTTGCCATACTTCTTTCTCTATCAGAAGGGCCTATACCTAATTTTCCTGTTGTGCCCATGTTTCTCAGAGAGCGTAGCCGGGACCGCCACAAATCCCGCAGTAAGGAGAGCAGTCGCTCAGAGAAGTCTGTCACAATCAACGCTCCCCCTGCAGAGCCATTGTTAGGAGACCAGTCTGTGCGAGCAGAAGAGGTTCAGGTGAGAGAGGTTTTCTGTTATTTATAGAACTATATGATGTAAATTGCAGGTTAACTATCATTTTTAATTAGTGTTAATTTATATTAATAACTAATTAATGGAAAAATTGAAATCTATTTCTAATCTATTTTTTTATTTATGATTATTGATAAATATGTGATTTTACACATAATGCAAAAACATACTCTGGTGCTTTTAAAAAAGAATTTAAATTGCTCACACTTTGGATTTTCAATCCAGTGTAAATAAGTTACCAGTTACATGAGTGTTAAGACATATTTCACAAATGTTTTTACAGAAATAATTTGTTGTATTTGTTAGATTTCTTCTTTTTTCTGCTGCTGTGGCATCCCACAGACTTCCCTTGTGGGGAAGTAAAGAAGTATGCTAATAATTTGAACAGTAAGGTATGAGGGTGTTACAACATACTTAGCTGACAATACAGTACTCAATATTGGGTTCACAAGAATGAGACATGATGATATTTCAGCGCTATTTAAAAGAAAAAAAAACTTATCATGAGATGAGGTGCATTTTTTGTTGTATTAATTTGTCATCTTGTAATGAATGTCATTATCATACAGTGAAAGAACAATATCCAAGCATAGTAAAGCGTTTGCCACAATCTATTCTACCTGTCAATTCTGCATCGTTCTAAACCATAAAATACCCACCTCTGACAACCCAAACACACCCACTGTCTTACATTTTTCTTTTCTTACCCTCTTCCTTTCTGGCCTACTTGGTTGCAATGTTTTATTGGTCAGGCTTTGATGTTTGACTAGTGCCAAGAGAATCTGATTCTTTAATATTAATGTGCAAATCTGTTGTTCTCAAAACCTTTAGGGCACAGCACAAGATTATTATTAGCTGTCCTCCATAAATGTAAGAATTGGTGTTGACTTATTTGTACAAAAACGTCCGGACAAAAAAATCTATTAAGGAGTTATTGGGTCCTTTAAGAAACACAGTTTTTTTTTTTTAGGTGACATGGAATACATTTTTAATTAATTTATTTATTTTTAACACTTTCACATTGTAGTTATACTGTCGTGTGTTTATGTCTTTTTTCTTGACTTTATCAGCCTTGGGATGTCCTGGGAACTAAGTAATAACTAAAAAGGTTTTAAGAACTACATTATATAGGCTACAGTCACAAAGAATTGCTTATTGCGAAAAGTAAAGGCAACAGGCTAAAACACTCGAGGTTAGAGCCAGGGCAGACGACAGGATGAAGCGTGCAAAGAAAAGTAGTGTGTGGGACCATTTCACCAAAAAGAATGAGACAGATGTAAGTTGCAACTTGTGTGATACAGTGCTTAAATATAGTAGACTCATGTTTCGTGCTGTAGGGGATTTTAAAAAAGTGACGTGAGTGGCAGTGTGTGTGTGTGCGGGAGGCAGAGCGGCAGAGAGATGCGACAGAGTTGCAAAATTGCAGGCGTGGCTCGAAATGGCTGTAATTTCAAATAGTGTACCATATTTTAAATTAATCGGTTGAACGGTTTCAACCGGCTAATGAGGCTCGGTGGTCGGTCAAGAAATTTTTTAGTTTTCGCCATCCCTAATGTCAATGCATCCTATAAATGTTGTTGCACATCTTTTAGACATCCAGTCTGATTTTCTTCATTAGTAACCTGCCATTTATGTTTAATTTAGTCTCTAGGTACTTGTTTTTGGGGTTTTTTTTTATTATGTAGACAGCAGGTTAAGTAAAAATATGTAATGTGTTAGATGTAAACAGTTTTTTTTTTTGTTTTTTTTTTTGGACAGATATATGAGCCATCTCTAGCTGGGTTTCCACCACCCTATTTTATGCGCATTTTGGATTGCGTTAGAAACAAGTGATTGAATTGCCAAATTTCTCATAAAAAAGGCTTAATTGGCAAAAATGTTTTTAGGCTCGCTTGAAGTGGTTTTTGACTTGTGCATAAAAGGGTTGATGTGAATAGTGGGAGATGGAAATGCATTTTACGAATAAATTATTCCAAGAGCATAAAAAAACTTTGTGACTTTGCGCTATGGGACAGAAATGGGACATCTGAAATGCTGTTCTGAAATGCTGAAATGGTTATTCTTAAATGTCAGAGCAAAGTCTGTTGCTATTACTCGAATTGCCTCCCAGAAATGCCTTAGTTGACTGCATTCCCAAGCTGCAGCATCCACCTCCAAAAGCAATGAATGCATTCATTGTGTTTCGTCTGCTCACTCTGAGGTTCAAATTAGTCATGTTTTATATGATATTCCAGTTTTATGCATAAGTTAAATTCACAACTTTGTTACAAAACCCAGCTACTGAAGGCAATGGTGATGGCTCTCTCCTAATTAAGAATGTCAGCACAATAAGCAACATAGGACTCTAGTTGTATTAAGGCCAGACTCTCATCAATGTTGTGGAACACTAGATTATAATACGTCACTTCTCAGGCATTCCACAGCACATCAGGTGCCAGTTCAACATGCTCAAGCTGCAAAAACAGACACAGACTGGGGCAACAAACGGTGACAAAATCCAGCAAAATGTATTTTGCTGTCTGTCAGTGTGTTGTAAATTGACCTTTACAGAAGGGCAATACAGCCAGTAGCAGTATCTGTATTATTTTTATAGGTACCATAGAATGCATTGATATAGTATTTTAAATTGTTCTCTGATATCAACTTAACGACTTAAAGGCAATGAAATGCTCTGTTATTGGCTTATTTGGAATGGTCATGAATAATATTATTGAGCTCTGCTCTATTGGCTGTTTCACAGCTAATTTCAATAGCAGTTATATCCTTAGGTAATTATACTGTATATAAAATGCAGGCATCAGAAGCCAGTATTATGCATAATCACCTTTCACTTTGACTTTCCGTTCACACGTACTCTATTTATACTATGGAACTTCAGTACTTACCACACATTTTACAAGATTAGATGCTTATCAATGGTGCTCAAGATTTGTAAATCATGTGCCATTATCCTCAGTCATCTCTCCTTATTCTTTATGTACTGTAATGTAGCAGGGCAATGCTAGCTAAGCATTATTTTATTAGAACAGGTTATTTTCTTTCCGTGTCTTTCCAAATGCAGACATCAACCCATTTCTGCACTTCACATCCCCTGCACAGCCTGGAACATAAAGTTTATTTCCATAATCTGCCGTTTCACTATTTCTTCACGATACCTGCAGAACTTCTAATGGTTTGGCTGGCGGCTGGTCTAGAACATTGGCGGGTATATACGTAACACAAAAAATGCTGTATGATCAGACTGTTCCCAAATGTTCCCGATTCGCCTGTTTTTCCGGCTTTTTTTATTCATGAGATCCTAGACAATCAGAAGTGTGTGGGGACAGGCTCTTTCTGGAATTGCACTGCAGTCCTGTCAAAATTAAAAAATTATTATTTTTTTAAATTTAATTATGTTTCAATTAAATAATTAAACCTTTTAACATTATTTAAGGTGTTGTTAATTTGTTATTTCCCTTTTTTATTACTTTAGTTAGAGTGTAATGTTGCTGTTTGAGCATAAACAATATCTGCAGTGTTATGATGCTGAAAGTTAATTTCAGAGAAAGTATGGCAGTTTAATGCCTACACTTACCAGTAAGGACTACAACGAGCAATGACTTGCTACTGCTCATACATTCACAACATGCTGCTGCTGCAAATATAAGATACATGAAATAACCCCCCATGAAGGAAGAGACATTACAAAGACAAAACACAAGAACAAAACCCCTCCAACAAGCATATCTATCACCAGGACACACATGTACTGCTTCTGCTCTGAAGAGCCACGGGAACCGCATGCATTACTGTCTTTGTGTTCCCGAGCTACCGCTCTGACCAGCTTAACACTAGTGGCCTATGACTATATTAGCCTTGGCATGGTGGCCTATGTCTACATGTGCCTGGCCTACCATGACGACTAGCTTAACTCTTATTACACCATGTGTAATGTTAATTAACAAAATGGATACATGCGTTATATTATGTGTGAGTGGTCAAAGCTTTTTGTGCTCTTTAAATGGCAGATCAGTTCCCTGAGGCAATGGTCTGGTTATACCAGGAATGTATTTTGTACAAGTGAGTGTGCAGCCCTTTTTTAGTAAACATGAATGTTTACTCTCATTAAAAAGGCTTATTTCTGCTACTGTAGACTTATTTTGTAAAAGTCAAAAAATGTATATAAATATTAGACTGAAAACACAAAGGTGTAATTTCAGGCACATTTCAGACATTTACAGTACGCCATTATGATCAGCCATGATTCATAAAAATGCAACTAAAGATGTGTCTGTTCAGAGTCACCTTGAAGTCATGCATTTTTTTAAAGTGATATCAGCTTCATTGATTCTAAACATACTGCTGTTTTTCTATTCACTATTTGGAAAAAAAAAAATCTGCTAAATTCATAAATACCTACTGCAAAGATTCTGGAGCGACAGCTGCATTAAACATTTAGTAAATGTGAAATTTAATATGTGAAGACTTAAAAGTCAAGTCTTTCTTACTAAAACACTTTCTCTATCAAGCCTGCAGACTAAAAAGGATTTAATATTAGTAATATGATATGTGTGAATGACTTGTAATGACTACAATGAAAGCAAAAGACAACAGTAAGTGATTAACATAGAGATATGGAGATGTTGTCTAAACATCAACAAGACTTGCAAACAATATTTTGTAAGAGAGAGTTGATGGTAACTGGAAGTATTACAACTGGCGTCTACACAGCCCCTAATTGGTCGATTATGTTGTTTGCCATCTGTCCCTGGTGAGCAGAATTGTTTATTTAATGGACTGACGACTTTCCCTCCTCCTCCTTCCTTGCTTCTTTTTCCTCTCCTTGGATATCACGTGTGACATACCCTCCCTCATCTCTTGGACTCTTCCAAAGCCTTTTATTTAACCTCAGCACATGAACATGAAACAGCTTGGACTGCATGATGGATAATTTTTATGCAATAAGTCAAAAGAAAGTCAGTGAGCAGTGACCGGATTCTGAGTGGAGTGTTTGCTTTACTTACTGCTTCAGAGAGTGAAAAACTACAATTGCAAATATAAGGGGAATAGTAATTCCAGTGTAATGGCAGAACCAAATCAGGCTGAGATCAGTATGGAAGGACTGGCATTAAACAGTGAACCTTCAGAACAGCACAGATCACTGCCTACACAACCTCATCAGGTAGGACTATTGGAATGTATCTCTAATCTCAGCAGAAATTACATTATCTGCTTGATGTTTGCCAATGATTCTTGTAATTTTTATAGCAGTTTTAGTCACTATTAAGTGTATTTTGTCTACAGGACCCTTATATCAGGTTACCCATGGTTTTAGATTACATTATAAATATAATTTTAATATGTTCATATGATAAAGTTTCCAGATGTACATAAAATGTACAGTTATTGGGGTCCAATGGAGTGATGTGTATTAAGACCGGCACAAATGTAAGAACACTATAGGCTATTGCTTCTCTGAAACTGTCAGAAAAAAAACTTAAAGTTATAGAAAACTGCTTGCATAGCTTTTTTCTCTCATTTGGCTATCACATATGTAATGGTATTACTAATTAATTATATAACTCTCACATGTCAAAATTCAGAATTTTGTGTGGAAATAGACTGAGCTTAATTTTCTTCTTGTTGTGCTATATATAAGTCAATGTCTTTCCATCTGAGAGCATCTACATTCTCTCTCTCTCTCTCTCTCTCTCTCTCTCTTATATGCTTTTAAAGTGCACCTCTGAACAAAGCTTCAAACAAAAAGCCTAAACAGATTGAGGTTCATCACATCCCTTGTGGTAGGCCTGATGTTATTCTGTATATAAAGTGCTTAGAGCATCTGTACACTTCAGAACTGCAGGGCAGTAATGGGGTCAGTGCTACAGTCAGACTTGTTTTACTATATAAGTTATTTATGTTTTTTTTCTGTGAATGAGAAAATAATTCACAGTAAATGAATGAAACAATATTACAAAATATGAGATCAAGTAGAGTGTACTTTTATTCAATATTTTTTTAAATAAAATTACAATGGAATATATATATATATATATATATATATATATATATATATTTTTTTTTTTTTTTTTTTATAAAAATAATAAACCTTAAATGAAGTATACATAAAGCATAAATACATGCAGCTTTTTGTAGAAAAGGTAAATTTCCATGTCTTTTTCCATGACTTACTGAAACATACCTGACATTGTAATTATGACTTCCAAACAAATAAATACAAAAAGACTTCATTATGTTAGTAACTAATTTATTCTATCACAATTTTGTCCCAAACAATATTAACCTGAAGTGACATTTACTGTAAATGAGTGACTGAATAAGGAGTGCAGTTTAAATGAGTAGTTCAGCCAAAAATGACAATTTTATCATTTACTCACCCCGTGAGTAGTTCCAAACCTGTATGTATGTCTTTGTTCTGCCAAACACGAAGGAAGATATTTTGAAAAAACAGAATGTGTTGGTTCACCGTTGACTCCCATAATATTTCTTTTTAATATGGACCCAAAACTATCTTCCTTTGTCCTTGAAAGAAAAGTCTTTTCTTTATTTTTATTGGTACAACCCTGCACATCATAAGTGAAAGTTTGCCCCAGGAAGTAAAAATCATGTGTAGATTGAGTCCCTTAGTGTTCCAATACAATATCAGACTTGAAAATGTAGATACAGTTTTATATAGTCAAGTCACTTTTATTTGTATAGTGCTTTTAACAACACAGATTGTAGCAAAGCACTGAACATTATCAAGTAGGAGAACAGTGTGATGGTAATATGTAATGACCAGATATTATTTTTTTTATCCATTTTTTATCAAAACTATTTATTTATCAAATGCAGAGACGGCCTATGTAATGAAAATGACGATAATGAATAGAAATCAGGTGTCCTCAACTAAGCAAGCCAAAGGCGACAAGGAACCAAAACCCCATCCATGAGAGAATGGGGAAAAAACCTTAGGAGAACCAGGCTTATTAGTTGGGTCCAGTTCTCCTCTGGTCGGACACCCAGCACCTAAGTTCCAGTTCAGATTTAAACACATGTTAGATTGTGCAAGGACTTATAGTATGTGTGTGTGTGTGTGTGCATCTGGATCCAGCGATCTGTCAACGGAGCTCATCTAGGTGTTCTAGTCTCCGGTGAAGATCATCTCTTTGTGTTGACACAACATCTGATCTGGATATGGGCAGTATACATACAGTATAATGTATTTATATACTATACTATCTAGAATGTATATGATATACTACTGTATATCTCTCCTTAAAAGTCAACATTGATATTGAAATAAAATAGACTGTGAAAAATGGTCTTTGCAAATCTTGGCCTGCAGGCAACAACTAAAATATTGTTCTACAAAGCTTTAAGGCTCTCAGTCTATATACTCCCAGTGGTCTAGTCAGGATACTCTGCAGGTCTTGTGGAAACCATGTTAATGTGTCTCTCAACTCCAATTGCACTATATAGTTTCCTCTCCAAGGGATTCAATCATTTAATGCATGTCTTTGTGTTACAGTACTCTAGTTATGTTATACTCTAGATACTACAGTACTCTAGTTATATTAACACACATCTTATCTCAAATGTCTCTAGCCTGGCACACTTTCTCCCTCCCCATACCTTATCTTTCCATATCACTTCATCTCTTTATGGAATCCTGCTTTATACATCAATGCTAGCTAGTATCAAGTGCACGCATTCAATCCCACTATGCATCTCAATTATGAGCATAAAACCAGTGTACAATCAACAGCTAGTCACAAAGAAATGCCCATGCACTGGGAGCAATGCACCAAATGAATTTCTGCATCTCTTGTTCTAAGATTCCAGCCACAGAACTTCCCAGTTTGTTATCCTGGAAAACAGATATGCCTTAGTGTCCCTCATGGATCTGTCTTGGGCTTTTTAGTATTTTTGTGCTTCCTCTAGAGCTGATGATTCCTACATTTTCATCAGCTTATCAAATTTATATCAGGCTGTGGAATGCACTTCCTTGTACTGTCAGAAATGCTCCCCTGCACATCTTTTTAAAACAGTTAAACTCTATAATAGATAGATAAAAATGATTTAATGATAACATAATAAAGCTAAACTGTTAAGCTGTTTTATAGAGCGTTGATTAATTAATTGTTTGTTTTTACTGTATTTCACTCTGTTATTCTGTTACTTACCTATGGATTCTACCGAACCTTTAATAAAGTCGTTGTAATTGGTTCACAGTCATCTGTTTGCTGCATTACCTGACAGTAATGAATTATCCATTACATTAATCCATTCTACAAACTTACAGTCCTGTGTGGAATCTCAGATAATGAATTTTATATAATTAATTCTGAATTTCACAGCTCTCCTCAGACTAATTAAACCAACACGCTAATTTTAGATCTCTAAGTCAGAGCATATCTGAATACACAGACAAGCATTCTTAGTTTCCCTTGCACTCCTGTATTCACCACACCGCTATCACTTTAGCCGGAGGTGCTGAATGCTTCAGTGACTCTTTCTGGGTTCAGTTTGTGCTGATGTGATCTTGTAAATGTAGGCTGTTTATATTATACTCAGCGAGGAGGAAAAGTAAACAAATCTATGATCCAGTAGCTAAACTAGAACAAGATTCTATTACATTTATGTCAATAGATTTTCATTTAAAAGCGATTTGATTTATAGTCCTTTTTATAATTTTTTGTTTCATTTAATGTTATCTTTCAGATATGTCAAAGATATGTCAATTTTTGCATGAATAAATTGTGTTTAAGTGCAATTAAACACTAAATTTTCAGCTAAAAAACCATGCTCAGCCGGGGGACCGGTTCTTCTCTGGCCAGACGAAACCATTACTTTCCAGTTTAATTTCAGATGCAGCCATGTCAGGTTGTGTACAGGACTTGTTGTGTGTGTGTTTCTTATTCCCATGATCTGTCTCTGGGGTTCACCTACCTGTAGGTGCTCTGGTCTCTGCTGGTGTTCAGGGCTGTAAACATCTCTTGGTGCTGATCCACCATTTGATCTGGATATGGACTGAGAAACAGAATAAGAGAGAGATAGATTAATATTAGCATAGATGCCATTCTTTTACGATGTAACATTGTGTGTTAAGGAGAGTGTTCCCGGTTCTGGCTGATCTAATTAATGCAGCCTAACAATCCTTTAACGGATTTGAATAACAGAAGCGTATTAGTGTGCTATGTTTAAGCCAGGTTAAAGAGATGTGTCTTTAATCTAGATTTAAACTGACAGAGTATGTCTGCCCTCACGAACAGTGTTTTGAAAATTGTTTCAGAGTTTTGGTGCTAAATAGGAAAAAGATCTGCCGTCCGAAGTAGATTTTGATATTCTAGGTATTATCAGATGGCCAGAGTTTTGAGAACAAAGCAGACATGGAGGACTATAATGTGATAAGAACTCACTCAGTTACTGAGGAGCTAAGCCATTTAGGGCTTTATATGTTATTAACAAGATTTTAAAATCTATCCGATGTTTAATAGGGGGCTAATTCAGTGTTGACAGAACCGGGCTAATATGCTCATACTTCCTAATTTTGATAAGGACTCTAGCAGCTGCATTTTGGACCAGCTGTAGTTTGTTTATTAATAAAGCATTACAATAGTCTAACCTCGAGGTCATAAACGCATGAATTAGCTTTTCTGCATTTGACACTGAGAGCATAAGTCGCAATTTAAATATATTTGGTAACATAGCTGGTAACATGGCTTTCAAATGAAAGATTGCTATCAAACAGCACACCTAGGTTCCTCTGTCAAGAAGAATTGACAGAGCATCTATCAAGTGTTAGACAATGTTCTAAGTTATTACATGTGGGTTTTTTACAACGTTGTATAGGATGCACTCTCCAGCTCAGTATTGCAGTGCTCATAGTGCTTGACCATTTGGCTTCATGCACAGTCTTTGTGATGGTTAATGATTACTGCAAGTATTAACTAAATCAATACATCAGAGTCTCATCAACTTAGGACACTTTTTTGTACTTTATAATAAATTATGCTAAAATGGTAATTTGGGCAAATGTACATAAAGTCCACAAGGCCCAAATTGGCAATAGTTAAAGGAGGATTCGCACTGCTTAATCTCTTTTGCTTTTTTCTGTCACATCCTATTGGTTCCCCACTCATTATGCACTAATGATGCTGAACTAGCACAAGATTTGAGTCTAATCTCTCATTATTTCCCCATACCCAAATCCCTCTTTCTTTCCAGGATGATAACTGGGGTGAGACTACAACAGCTGTCACTGGCACCTCAGAACACTCACTATCTCAGGAGGACATTGTTCGCATCAGCAAAGACCTCGATGACAGCGTGGGCCTGGACTGCAAACGTTATCTAAATGTGTCTCTGTCTGTCATCCTGGGACTCGTGGTTTTTCTGACTCCACTTGCCTTTCTTATCCTTCCTCACCTCCTCTGGCCTGATAGACTGAGAGCCTGTGGAACAGCCTGTGAAGGTCTCTTTATATCTGTGGCATTTAAACTGCTGATTTTATTGTTGGCAGTGTGGGCTCTGTTCTTCAGGCCACCCAGGGCTAGTTTGCCAAGAATCCTCGTCTTTCGAGCCTTACTAGCCACATTGGTGCTACTGTTTGTGCTTTCCTATTGGTTGTTTTATGGAGTACGCATCCTGGACTCTCAGGTAAGGCTAAAAGTGTGCCTACATGCCTACTTATTAAGAAAAATTAAAATTCTGTAAACGCTTACTTTCCTGTCAATGTTATTTCTTCCTGTCATTCAAACCTTTGTAAAACCTTTATATTCTTCTGCACAACAAAAAAGTTTTATATTTTGAAAAAAAAAAAAAAACATTAATTCAGCATTTTGTCCATACACCATTTTGAGTCAGGTGTCCAAAACTACATTGTCTGGACAAAAATATTCCTTACTTATTCCACATGCATACAGGTTTGGAATTACATGTCAGTAAGCAAATGATGAGAATTCATTTTTTTAGGTAAACTTCTCAGTCTAAAACTGAATTGCGCAGTTTCAAATTGTTTAAAAAAGTGGCCGTTTTTAGTGTAGCCCATACCATGCACAGACTAACCCTAACACCAATTTCTGAGTCATATTTGTGACTAAATGTGAATTGCAGTAATGAGGATTAACCTTAAATCTGGATTAAATCAAGGTTTGTCTAACAATTATATTGCACCAAATTTAAGTTTGTTTAAAATAAGACATACTTGTATTTAAACATTTATAATTTTTATTGTTTTAAATTGCACTTTAGATATATTATATTTAATCTTGTTGCTCCATTATGTTAAACCTTTATATAAAAAATTGGGCTGAACTTTTAATATAAGCAGATGAGGCTTATCAGCTGCGTAAACAAAAGACGAGCAGTGTAGCTGCTTTTACATGTAACAACTGGAGTGTCCCTTTGCTTAACTGCACCAACACTAAAACAATTAAGCTAACTAGCACTGCATCTATTTGAGTACTATTTTAAATTTCCTCTTCTTTGTAACTTTAAAATATAAACATAAAAATATTTCCAGTTATGTTTTTAGTACCAGCTAATTCTCATATTACCATATGTAACAGTCACTGACGGTCTCTCTGTCTGTTCCAGGATGGGGACTACCAAGGGATTGTGCAGTATGCGGTTTCGCTAGTGGATGCTCTGCTCTTTATCCACTACCTGGCCATCGTGCTTCTGGAGCTCAGACAGTTACAGCCGTTCTTTTCTCTCTGTGTCACACGCTCCACAGACGGAGCAACACAACACTATAGCTTGGGTCATCTCAGGTTAGAACACTGTCAATAAACTGATACATTTATGTAGTTATGAAAAATTCATTTTGAAATGCAAAATGGCAATGCAATATGTAAAATGACAATGTATTGCTGTATTTGTTTTTCCCAGAAATAGTTTAGTGCAAATTCAGAGTGAAAATTAAATTGAATGATTTACATTTTCTACTTAAACTACATTTATCATGGGTATTTAATGGAAATGCTATTTAAAGTCAAAGTGTCAAGGTATTTAAAAAAAATTAAATACATTTAAATCTTTTGCTAGCCTACACCTTTGGCTCAAAATACATTCTGAAATTCTAAATATGTCATTCTGAAATATGTCTCAGATTTACGTATTAAAACCAGTGTATGAAATGGCAAGAGTAAATTTTATTTTTTGATTTTGCATTAAATGTTGTACATATAAATGGGAAAATGTACATATAAATACAGAAATACATTGCAGTTTTTTATATAGCACTGCCATTTTGCATATTACATTTAAAAATGAATTTTGCTATCCGTATACTTCCATAGATTTGGATTTTAGAATTTATTTGTTTGTTTGTTTATTTTCTCTCTGTTTTGTAGTTTTTGTGTGCGTGTGTGTTCAGTGCTTTAAGACATGGGCACGTGGTAAATTTGTAAAATTAAACATAAGGACTGTTTTTAGAAAGCCCATGAAAGAGACGGTGACCATAGAAAGCTCGCTGCTGTGCGAGTGTTTGGAGTATTGTGTACATGATGGTATCAAGCTCAGGCTACTATGGAAAGCTCAGAACTATTAGTATGCCTTAATAATTCAGAAAACTAATAATATGGACATGTGTTCAATGCATTTATCTTCTATTGATTGCTAAAACATTTAATTTGTGCTATTTTTTTTTGTATCCCTATTTATTTTCATATTCTCAACTCATATTCTAATTTTTTTATGCTAATATTACAGTTAATTATTTCCAGCTCTAATACATCTGTGCCAAATACACCAATCAGACAGATGCTTTTAGATTTACACATCATTTCCTTTTCTCTCTAAAGTTATTAGTTCCCTTTCAGTCGGTCACTTCGATGCCACGTTGGTGACCGACGAATAGGAATCTCGCTTCGAGATGCCAAAACAACTCTGCATGTATGCAAACAGGCCAATGAATTTCATTGGCATACGCTGATTAGGATCAGCTGAACCCAATCGCTGCGCGAATATAAGTAGGTCAGAGATCTAGCATTCATTAGCTTTTCGCATTTAGAGCCGAGCAGTTCATGCGAACGTTCTTGGAGCCATTCTGCTCTGCGAAACGGTGGAGAAAGGCTGGTGTTAGAGTGTTGCAGCGACGGTGGTTCCAGTCGAGTGTCACCCTTGACAGTGGCGTAGCGAGGGGCTACATGGGGGTCCAGGTTGAGGGGTCTGTTGGAGGCAACTGTATCCGCAGGCTTCTACCTCCTGGCAGGGTAACCTGTCGCTCCCCTCCCGGGCCTGTAGGCATTCGTCGATGATGATGCTTATAAAGTCTAAGGAGAGGCTGCGTCTTCCATACACGCTGTGGCGTTGTTGCAGGTGCATCAGACCAAGGCTCTGAGAGCTCTGCACGAGGGTGTCCACGATCCAGAGGTTCTTCCAAGCTTGTGCCACGACGGACCTCACGCTTCGTGCAATGAAGGTTACGACGTGTGCCCTGGGTTGTGCAATGTCCACGATGGTGGTCCAGCAGCGCCATTTTGGCTGTGTTGGGTGACATAAGTAATGCGGACAAGATTAGGTTCTTGAATGCTCCTGTGTCACAGACCGACCTCTTCGGCGACGCGGTGGAGACGTTGCCCAGCTGTCCCCACAGCCAAAGAAGCAAAGTGAGACGTCCCTCATGTCCGCCACTGGCGGCCAGCTGCACTCGGGCCATGCTGCCATAGCCTCTGCCTGCTTGTCGCCGTGGGTGGCCCCTACTGTCACCCTCCAATGCATAAGCCGCGCCGAGGAGCCGACAGCGGGGCTCCCGTCCAGGCCCCTGTAGAGAAACACAAGGGCAGGAGGTCCCAGGACGAGTGACCCAGGGTTAGAAGGTACTGTTCTTCGGTGTGTACGGGCTTCCCACTTCCTCTCCGGTGGAGGGCCGGGGCAAAAAATTTCAAAATCTCGACAAGAAGAGCGGTTTTCTCTATCTCTGGGTCCCCTGAGGGGATGAGGTGCTGTGGACAGGCCTAAAAAGAGCTTTTGTTACACACTCAGTCTCCTCTCAATTCAGGCAGCAGTCAGAGCGCAGGGAGCATGAACCAACGGACTTCCGACCTCACTTCTGCAGGAACGCAGGTAACTTGCACACACATACACATGCAGGCTTCCCTCCGAACCGGCTCAGAGACGCTCGGAATGAACCCCTGCGTTCCCCCTCGCTGTCCTACCTCCGGCACCCCGGTGGTCTCGATGGTACCTCTTGCTCGGTTCTTGGATGCCTGGATAGGGCTCAGACCATCTCAATGGCTCATCAGCACCATTCAGCTCGGCTATGCGATTCAGTTCACGACTGAAGCAGCTCTTTAAAATGAATGCAGACAATGCCCCTGTCCTTAGAGGTGGTGGGTTACGACCGATCCTTGAGAACCACTAGAGGGCTGGGAGCCCCTGAGTGTTACCAAGAGGATCTCAGGTGGTAGAGGTAAGATTACCTACCCCAATTAAGGGTTCAATCTCCTCCTATATTCCATACGCATTGTTCTAGTTCTGTTTTAATCTTAAAGAGAACAGATTCCGCACGTCCCCCTGGGACGTCCCAGTGTCCAGTTACTTATAGTGCGTTACTGGTCCATGTGCAGATTCTACCTTCCTACAGACCAAACACAGGGGGTTGGTGACTCTCACATGGGGCTGGAAGGGACAGTCTCTATGGCGCTTTGGTAGGGCTCCCAATGAAATTCATTGGCATGTTTGCATACACGCAGAGTTGTTTTGGCATCTCGAAGCGAGATACCTATTCGTCGGAAACTGATGTGACGTCTCCGTTCCCTTCTTCAGGGAACAAGGGTTACAATACGTAACCGAGACGTTCTGCGCTACTTTGTTACCGTTGTAAGAGCTGGAGCTCAGACATCTGTGTCTCTTGTTTGCTGTCTGGCATAGATGCTGTCATGTTTTCACACACCCACTGGCTTGTTTATATTCATACTGACATCCTGCAACCTTAGTCCCAGATCATCTGCAAAAATGTGATCTAAAACTCTTGGCAAATGCCAATGGCAAAAAAAACTGTTTCTTAAAAGAACTAGGCCACCTCTCCCTTTTATTTTCTCTCTTTCTGAGTGTCTATTGTGTGGCGAGGTGTCTGCTTATCCTCAGGGTGGTCAGTAGAGCATCTGTAGCATGCATGTAAATAGGAAGCACATGCCGTGATCAAGCACTGGCTCACTACAATCAGGTTAGCATGGCTTAACAAATCACACAAGCTTCTGGCTGAGGCATCTGGCCCCAGTATAATTGTTGCAGTGTTGAGTAACCAAAACACACTCACACTTAGCAGCTGGTAAAGTCTGTTATCCTGATTTGAGGCCATTTGTGTCATTTTCTCTTCTTTCTGGGAGACATGAACAACACTGTATTACTATGTTTCCCTCTGGCATAAACCCAAAGCACACATGATTTCCAGTAAAACATTGCATCTGTTTAACTTCTACAGTTTGAAAAGTGTGTTTTGTTTGACTATTTTTTCTGAATTACATACTAAACCCTTAGAGAACCACAGCAGCACAACTCAAACATGTCTTATTGCATTTAATAAGACAACCATTGGCTTGAAATTAAAACCGATTTGGGTTGTTTTGCATGTCACAGACAAGTCAAATATGGATAAACCCACGCATGGGTTATTTTCCTTTAACTCATAATAATGGGTTGATTTATGCTGTTCTTATTTTTTTTAATAGGAATACTAGCTTATTGTTATCTAATGCATAGGTTCATATTTCCAGACAAACATAAATCTTGTAAAAAGAAATGGTAAAATATATTATATAACCACTATATTTACAAGATTTACTTTGTTTGGATGAAAACAGTTAGTAATACACTTTATATGTTGTGAACTAAAGTGTGTTGGCAGTGTGTGTACACAATCACCTTTATAATGATTAAAAAAAACAAATTAATAAAAATAAGAATAAAATAAGAAATTTTTTAAAGGATTAAAGGAATTTTAAATCCCCAAAAGATCATAAACTCTTTTTCAGATCAATCCATTTGACTGCGTCTTTCCCATGACTGTTGATTGACACTGGTGTTTTACATTAGACCTGCCTGGAGTAAACTGTATTGTTTTCAACCTCGAACCAGAGGTAGCAGTTGTTGTGTACTCCAGACTTCTGAGCCACTGAAGACACAGTGGATTAAGTTTACTTGTGTTTTTTAAGGGAATGCACCCCCTGATCTTCCCAAATGCGAAACAGGTTTTTGAAAAGGTAAAAAAGGTGTTGTTTTACACCATTATTGAGAAGTTTAGACCCTAAAGATTTTATCAACTTGGGCATCCGATGACCCCTTTAATGTATACAAAAAGTATATATACAGTATATATTTATTTGTCTTTATTAAAATTTAAACATTTAGAAATAGACATTTAAAGAACAAATAACATTTTATTTTTAAGTGTAATCAAGTGTTCTTTTATCATTTTTTCCAATTACAGTACATTTATAAAATCAATATAAATTAGATAACTTTTAACAACAACACTCAGACAATAAAACAAAGTAAAACTATAAATCAGAGATAAAGAACTCTAAAGGATCTTGATACTCTGTTACCACTACAACCCCAAAACAAAGTGTTCATATTTATCATGTTTTTATTCCTATAAAACACAACAGTATCAGTGCTTGGATCTATGTGGATAAAAATCACTGACATTGTCATTAGATCAGAGATTTAGATGTTTTGCGCATAGATTAGATGTTCACTTTAAAAGATTAACTCTCATTGTAGGATAACTATATTTTTCATAAAAACAAGGTAGCATTATGAACTTGTCCTCTATGGGAACATAAAATTCCTAATGCAAAATCATTTTGATATTATAAAGTCGCTATTAATATTAACTCCACACTATTATTTTTTTTTTACAATTATTGAACAAATCTAAATTAACACTGAACTGACCACAGTCAAACATTGACACTATTTTCTTCTTCCTTTTGTTTTTAAAGAGCTGCTTAACAGCTGAATTGAGCTCTGTTTGCAACATTTAATCAATATTGTCCTATATATATATATAAATAAGTGACTTGCCTTCTTCTTGTGGTCTTATTCGTGTGTAGCATCCAGAGGGCAGCAGTGGTTATCCTAGAGAACTACTACAAAGACTTTCCTGTCCATAACCCTGCAATGCTAACAGCATCCAAGTCCCGGGCCGCCAAACACCTGGCAGGCCTTAAAGTCTACAATGTGGATGGTGAGTTTACAACCACTTGAGCATACAGGAATCATTTACATTCGCTTAGAAATGTGTTTCTTCTCTCAAATGATTTTCCAGTTCATTTTAACTCCGATTCAATTCAGAGCTTTGTTGATTTTGACATGACTGTACCGATCACACTGAAGAGATGTTGTGATAAATTCTTTGACCACTGATGATCATGCTAATGTTAACATTTATCTTCTCTGGTTTTGTGTCCCAACCTAAAAGTCTTTAAAATGAAAATGAAAGCTTACCTTTTGGAAAGTAAGTGGATCATTAAACTGTATTGTCCCTTTATTTTGGCCCTCTGCACTTTGTTACTGCACAGTAATCACTGATAAATGAGCACATGTTTTTGGGCAAAAAAGTAGAGGTTTTGGACATTTTTTGTTCATATATTTATTTGTTTGTCTGCACCAGTAAAGTCACATATTTCCCTAAAAACTACACACAATGCATAATAGTTATTTCAGAACCCCCAGGTTTCAGATAATCTATTGTAAGGAGTAACCAATAGCAGCTGATGCTTTAAACGAGTGAGTACATACGTCTGCACATCTACAGCTGGATGTTTAGATGACTTGTTTAGACTTTGTAACAACTGCATTTTTAAGTTTCATACTCTGGGAGTCATGAATATAATTAAGTTAGTGTTTGTCATCTGTCTATTTACCCTAGAACCAGTTGAAATTTAGTAATCACCCTGGGGCAAAAAAGTTTCACCCACGATTAATTGTGATCAATCACGTCCAGAATAGACGTTTTTATTTACATTATATATGTATGTGTATTGTGTATATATATATATATACACATACAGTTAGGGCTGGGCGATATATATCGTACGATATATTATGCGCATCTCATCAGTAAAGCCGGTTCTTTGATTAGGGCTAA
>JAUCMT010000134.1:2764756-2787529 GCA_032357475.1 Enteromius thamalakanensis
CTCTGTGACTGTTCTTGAATGGCCCAGACAGAGCCCTGACTTAAACCCAATTGAGCATCTCTGGAGAGACCTAAAAAAGATTTTTGGCTGTATTAGATCAAAAGGGTGCTTCTACTGAGCAAAGGGTCTGAATACTTAGGACCATGTGATATTTCAGTTTTTCTTTTTTAATAAATCTGCAAATATTTAAACAATGCTGTGTTTTTCTGTCAATATGGGGTGCTGTGCATACATTAATGAGGAAAAAAATAAACTTAAATGATTTTAGCAAATAGCTGCAATATAACAAAGAGTGAAAAATTTAAGGGGGTCTGAATACTTCCCGTACCCAATGTTTAGCGCTTAACAATACAGATTGTATTAAAGCACTGAACATTATCAAATAGGAGAATAATGTATTCTTTGTTGTCAGTTCTTTGTTTTCGGTTTGGTGTATGACAGTCTTAAAAACACCTTACAGCCCATGACATAAATTTTTTAAATGCTTTCTGCTTCATTGATTTTAGTGTTGTAGTTTAGAGCAGGAAATGGAAAATAGACATCACATTTGTACCGAAGAGTCTCTCTCTCCTGTCCATGTATGGATTGATTGTTCAGGGAGACTAAAATGCATTACAGAATTTGCAGCTAAAAATGTAGCATTAATATTATTGTTTAGGTAATTTCTGTGATTTGGAACAATCAAGATATAATATGTACAGTGGGATCCAAAAGCATGAGAACATAAATAATTATAGTTTATTTATTTATTTATTTTTCCTTAATTGCATCACTCCAAAAAAAGTGAAACACTTAAGAATCATAGTATAACACTGGGGATATCAGTCTGTCCATTTATGCCAAGCTCAGACTGCATGATTTTAGCCCTGATTTTGGCTCACTGACAGGTTTTAAGAAATCGCTGACAAGTGCCTGAAATCACAGGCAAAACGGTGCTCGTTTACGTAAGGAACAATCGCGCAGTGTGAACTATTAAAGATGTATTCTGAGAGAATTGCCGACATCCACGGCATGATTTTGAATCGCCAACAGGTCCAGATATTTAGCATGCCAAATATCTAACGGTGTCTAGGACTCAATTCTGACTGTTCTGACTGAAAATAACATTAATGATTACCTACAGCCAATGAGAGAGCTACATCCAGGCCAGCAGGATGTTGGCAGAGGAGTTACGAAGGTATAGAACTTATATCCTCTTCTATAATCTCCTTTTCTTTTTATTCTTTTTGCTGCAAATTAGCGCACAATCCACACATACAATTTGTATGACAAAATTCTTGCGCTACCATTTAATAATAATCCCAGTCTTGAGAACTCATGAGAACTCCGGTGTTGCACACGTGATCTTGCGTTGCTTCCATGTCACTTCTCACGTGTGTTTGGTTGGTAGTTTGCTGACCGGGCATAGTCGTAAATCCCGGGGGGGACAGGGGGGACATGAAAAATATTGTTGTCTATTGTAAAAACAATTTTGCAAGTAGAAACTAGCACAAACAAAAAAAATGCATTTCGAAATTTCACAGTGGTTTAACCCACAGCCTACTAAACCAGTTCATCTAACACGTATGTGGCTGCGGCTCTGTGCATTAGTAGTTGGTGAGCTCCAGTAAGTAGGGGATTTTATTCACACAATTTTCTTTAATGTAGTTGATGCTGATTCGTTAATAAATTAGTTGTGGCAAAAATTATGATTGCAGATGTCTTTTTTCACGAATCTGCTATGTTAGCGATTAAAACGTTACTGATCTATTTAACGTTAGCTTGCTTACAAAAGCTTGTTGCATAGTGCACTGCAACTATCATGCCAAAGCTGTTTCCATTAATGTGTTAAAAATGTTAACATTAACGGGAGACATCCCAAGTCTCCCTGAAGTTCCGGCAGTCTACCGTATATTGATAGTGGCTCCCTGATGCAAGCAAATTACATGTACAATTTGACTGTATTATTTTTTTCCCCTTTAAAAATTGCTTATGAAACATTTTATGTTTATCCCCCCCCCTTACTGCTAAATGAAATTTACACCCTTGTGAACGAGACAAAGTTGTTGGTGATTCTTCCTATTGTACTCCTATCATGCAGGAACCCACTTTCACTGATCCATCATGCAGTGTGAACACAGCAGTGAATAAATGCTACCCCAGACAGTCATGCAGTGTTAAAAGATCTGTGACGTGACTACTTTGAAAATCGTGCAGTCTGATCTCGGCATTAGGAAGCTTAAGTGATTATGAATCAGTTTCACCTGCTTTAGTTCAAATCAAAGTGACAGGTGCACTAGAGAGGAAACACCCATAAAGGGTTTTGGAGTTGATGACTGTAGACAATTGCTCTCTCTCTTTATCCTTGACTACCTGACTAGTTTTGATGTTTAGTTATGGTCTTAATCACTACTTATGACTTCCGGTAGTTATGACCAAACTGACAGAAACGGGTTCCGAGGGCCTAATATTCTGTAGAGGGACCTGTGTTCACAGCCCAGCACCATACAGCTTGAATGGCATTTGCCAGAGAACACCACAATTGGTTCCATCCAGCATGACCGTTTGGGAGTGGGTCAGTGATGGTCCTGGGGAATAATATCCTTGTAGGATCACACAGTCCTCCATGTGCTATGTCTCCCTCTGCTTTCCAGCTGCTCTGCTTAAAGCCCAGGACACACTACCATTATTAGACTGGCATTGTTAAACATTTGTGCCAATTTCTGATTCGTTTCATGATGACACTTTTTCATCTGGGACAACTGAGAATCATCCTGGAGAATCAAATCTAAGCACATTCTATTTAATTATAAGTTTTTAACCAAATCATGACACCAAGAATAGATTTGAGATTCCAAAAGGTTTCAACCCATAATTTGATTTGGAAAAGAATGCTACCCAGAATCTCCTGCTCCCGCTGGTCTCAGCCAGCTCCATATCTCCTGTATTTCCACTGGTTCTGTCCAGATTAAAAAATCCTGAGTTTTCAGAGATCCTTCTCCTACCTCCTCCAATGTCAGCCAGTCCATCAGCCACACTTACCCTGATTCCCTCCAGCTCTTCCCATCTCATTTAATTTACACCTACCATTATCAAAAAATAATATTGTATACTAGGGCTGGGCGATTATATATCGCAGCCTACTATTAACACACATTCACAGCAGCTCCTGGTAGACACAGATTCTGCTGCATATTAACCAGCTGCATATTTATTACATGCACAAAATATAATCTTTGAAGTTTGCATAGATGAATATGGGAACAGACTTTTGACACCTAGACACAAGAGAGGCTGGATTTGAATATCTTAAAAATAGTGGATAAGGTGAAAGACATTGTTTCTCTACAACTTGTGTCATATTTATTTACCCTTCTGTCTTTCCAAACCCACATGGCTTTTTTCTGCTGTGGAATACAGTGGAAGAAGTTCACTGGTAGCATTTGTTTTATGCAGTTACAAAGCTTTCATGCTTTAACAAGTACACAAAAGCAGCGTAAAGTAATCCATGCAATGCCCTTATCAATACTGACAGGAACCTTGTTACTTAGTATCAGTATTACCAGTATTAAGGCCACTAAAAAAAGTTAAATCACAGTATCACTTATTTTAAGTACATTTTCATATTGTCCTAATCAGAATTGTTTTCTTGTTTAAATTTTTGTTCGTTTTTGCCGAAAGCAAATTACGTTTCTTATAGAACTAAATGTAAAAATGTTGTTTAAATAACAACCAGACACCAGAGTGTTGATGTGCACAAAAAGAAAGTCATGTAAATTTATTGGGCAAGAGTAAAAAATGACTTGTATAATTCCATGCTGTATATCATAGATGTTTCTCTTATTACTCATTTTTTGGATCACAATCTCTTGCGTTATGATGAGTTAACTTGCACCCACTATACACACTTCTACACAATACACAGTTCTCATACAGGTTACGTGGTTCGGCATAAATGTATTAAACTGACACCACCGGATGAGAACAAACACTTGAATTTAATCAAGTTGATTCAAGTTGTCTTGAATCACATATTGCAACATTGACACTGTTTCTGAACTGAGCTCAGTCAGTATTGAACTGACTGACTAACGATATTGCTGCCTTTTGTAAAATTTCACAATTGCACACTGTTGTTGATTTGATCTAAACCAACACTAAACTGACTTGTTCTGAGCTGTTAACTTTCAGAACTGATTTACAGCAGTTTCCATAGTTTAGATTCCATTCTGCTATTTTTCTTGTTCATCACTGAAACTGCTTTGACACAATCTGTCAATGTAAAAAGCACCATCAAGGTGATTTGAATAAACAATTTCAATGCATGTGTTCCATCATGATCAGGTCCAGGAGGGAATAATGCATCTGCTGGTATAGCCCAGTCTCAGTCTCGAGCAATGATTGCTGCTGCTGCCCGCCGCAGAGACACCAGTCATAACGAACTCTACTATGAAGAGGCCGAGCATGAGAGACGAGTCCGCAAACGCAGGGCTAGGTGAGAGAACATTGGTGTAGAGATTTAGAAAGTAATTTGGCAAATATTGAAAATATGGAGAGATAAGTTTAGAGACTTGCAATTTGCTTTTTTTAACAGTGATAGTGCCAGCTTAAAATATTTAGCATGAATAAAATAGATTCTCAGTATGAAATATGATCATTTATAATAGTGATTAAGTGATTAAATCAGTCAAAAGATTGCATTACTCAGTCTCTAGTGCAGACGTTCTCATATGTTTGGTGATTCTGCTTTTTAAAGTAGCAGAGCAGTACATTTTTGTCCCATTTGAATCTGACACACATAAGAATGTGAGTTCTATAGAAATATAATAAACTGCACACAAACCTCAATCGTTCTCAATCGATTTAAAGAGCTAGTTCACCCAAAAAGGAAAATTCTGTCATGATGTTCTAACCCATCAGTTTATATTTGGAACACAAATTATTGATAAATTTTGAGAGCTCCCTGCCCATCCCATAGACAACAAGAATACATGTGGACAAATAGCCTAATTAATGACAGAAGTTTCATTTTTGGGTGAACTAACTGTGAACATGATTTGAGAAATACAATAAAGATTTGATGTAGAATTTAGTTTGCAACCATTTTAATTCAGAAATAGTACATTTCAAAGAAACACAACTTTACTAATCTTCATTTTCAGTACAGTGTACTTAGTGTAAGTCTACTGCATTCCCCAGTTTGTAATGCCTCACTTTGGGAATAACTCCTCTAGACAACAACAGATTGTGAAACTGAACTTGAGAAACTTGAGACCATGTGATTACACCGTTTTCTTTTTCAGGCTGGTGGTGGCAGTAGAGGAGGCATTTACACACATTCGACGCATGCAAGAGGAGGAGCAGAAGAAGGCACCTGGTGATGTGATGGACCCACGTGAAGCAGCTCAAGCCATCTTCCCTTCCATGGCCCGAGCACTGCAGAAATACCTCCGCACCACCAGACAACAGCACCTCCACAGCATGGAGAGCATACAGCAGCACTTAGCTTTCTGCATCACAAACAACATGACACCCAAGGTGAGGCCACTGACCGTGAGAATCCCAGTCTGTGTTTTTATCACAGTCCAAGTGATTCTGTGCTTGGCATATGTAAATATTATCTAAATGGTCTAAATGATTTTGTATTTGGTACATGTTAACATTGTAACATTATTTACTTGCATAATAAAAAACATAGTTGTTGGAGAAAACTGGCACAGAGAAACAATATAATTCGACTATCTTTCAGTATGATTTTTTTCCAAACATTGACACAGAATCAGAATCCATTCCTGCCATAGCAAGCTTGAGAATTTAAAGCAGTATACAGACGAATAAATCAATGACATTGCTGCTGGTGGGAATGCTAATACCCTAACAGTTATATATAATAACCGTTATAGTTATTGTTCTTGGTGTATGACGTCACGTCAAAGATATGACATGACAAATATGTGAGTGCTCAAGCTCTCGTTGTCTAATAATATTTGACTGTAATGAAGTGCTGTGCATTTTTGTGTTTTTGTTTTTCAGGCTTTTCTAGAGAGTTATCTGACCACTGGCCCTACACTACAGTATGGAAAGGATCGCTGGCTTGCCAGGCAGTGGACCCTTGTCAGTGAAGCCTCAGTTAACAGTGGTCTGAAAGATGGGACCGTTTTTCTGCTGAAGTGCATTGACTTTAGCCTAGTAGTCACTACCAAAAAGATACCTTATATTCAGCTTGCTGAAGAATTCATTGACCCAAAGTCACACAAGTTTGTGCTTCGACTGCAGTCTGAGACTTCAGTTTAGAGGGGTTTTTTTCTTTTTCAGCAAAAAATGATTTTCTTCTGGGATGTATTTTTATTTGACTGTCAAGTAATATATATAAAATATTTCAATATATTCCTTTTTCTTTTATGAGTTTTGTTAGTGCTTACACGTTTATCGGAATTAGCATGTTTGCAGTTAAACCAAACTAAATCAGATCAGATAAAATGTTATGGAGGTTGAATATAGTTACTGAAGACTACTTATTAATGTTTGTAAAATACAGAAACAGTAAAATAATAGATAGTGGGTGCAGTCAAATACTTTTTCAATGGACCACAGAGAGATGGATGGACTCAATTGGGCACATCTCTGCCTCACTACTCTTTATGAAAACACTCTGGGAATATGATCTGCAGTCTTTCTGCAAGATCCACAATGGTGCAGTTGGAGCTGCACAGGTGAGACAATGAGAAACATTGGCCAATTACTGTATCGTTATGGCAGCAGGTTTTCCCAACATAAGGTTCATACGCACATAATCTCAGCCAAATGATCTTCTACTGTAAATGCACATCAAAAATTTCCGGTGCACATTTTTGACAAACTTGTATCAGCTGATAGGACTTGTGTCTTTTTTTATATATACAGTATATGCACATTGTATACTAATGGGATGTATTGGAGTTTGGGTGTGTGTGTGTGTGTGTGTGTGTGTGTGTGTGTGAAAGAGAGAGAGAGAATGAGAGACATTGTCAATCAAAACAACAGTCCACTTAAGACGTTTTGTTCAAATGTTTTGATCAGATAAATGCTTTTAATAAGCATTTCTCTCACAAGTTAATTTTGGACTTGTAAAGATTGTATAGTTTTGGATTATTACGCATGAGAAGTGACAAATGAATGAAAAGAAAAAATATATATATATAAATATATATATCTATTCTCAAGCATTAAGGCAAACTTTTAAACCAGACACATTTTATATAGCACTTGTAGACATTACACATTGAAAAATTATGAAAAAAGTATGTCGTAATTTTGATTTATCACTGATTTTCCAATCTATATTGTGAACATATTGTGAACTATGAGATAAAAGATTATAATTATGAGATTAAAAATATGAAAAAAATTAAGACAGAATTTTGACATTTTGAGAAGTCAAAACTGTAATAAGTATGACATGAAAAGCTGATACTGAGATAAAAGGTAGATATTAAAGTTTTTTTTTATTATTAGTTTTTCTAATGGTGCTGAAGGACACTGTCATGACTTTTAAGAAATTAACAGACAACACATACCTATTTTTCTTTGTGGCACAGTTCTTTTTTTTCTCTCCTCATGACAATTAGAACTATGATAACTAAAACCATATGCTTAAATCCCAGTATAATCCCAGTTCTCTGGGAATTAAGAGGTGCTTGGCCTAGAACCCTGCATGTCATGTATTTTAAGAGGTGCTCTTTAAAGCAGACTGTAGGGAGTTGTAATTGGACATGGACTCAATTTGAGCTGTTCAGATGAGTAAAGAGGATGTGTGATCTCTTGTGTCCTGTCCTGTTTCTTGTGCTATGCCTTCTAGCAGTGTAGCTATAAAAACTAACGAATGGCTCATGAGACTGTCAACTAGGTCTATGAAATTAAAGAACTGGAATGTTTGTCTGCCAATGTTGAGATACTGCTGAGAAACAACTGATTGCTCATGACCACTGGTCATTTTATTTTGATTTAGAATGTTGTTGCTTTCAGCAAAATTGGTTTTAAGCAAAAGTGTTCTAAAACAGATTTTTCCATAATGGGCAATTGTAAGGGTTATCACAAGTTTTGAAATATGTCATATCTATGCATAACATACAATTTCAATTTTTCATTTTTTCATTTATTTAGAAACATACGACTGCATAAAATATATATTAATTAAGGGAATAATTTACCCAACAATTTTAATTTCAAACTCGTTTGACTTCTGAGGAACACACATGCCAACTCAAACACTCAAATTGTCTTTCGTTTGTAACTATAAAAATGGTTGACATTGACCATTACATGGGCAAAACAAACTAATATTTCTAACAATATATATTTTTGTGTGTGTTTGTAAGTTTGATGACAATTTTATTGTTCATTACTTTACGTTTTTCTGTCATTGGAAGAATTAACCATCACAGCACCCCCTTGAGGTGGAAAATGGATGTGTTAGGATTGTCATTGACCTGTTTTTGCACATAGACTGGCATTTTAGGTTACATTTTTTATTATGTGTTTTTTTTGTTTGTCATGGGCTATTATTATTCTTCACTTGTCCCTCATTATGATCTATATTATAATGTTATCAAATGCTATTTTTTCCTAAAGCTTTTATATTAAGACACTTTTTAAGACTACTTGGATTATGATGGATTACTTTATATAAACCACTCATAATGTGACTGTGCCTCTGCTTTTACACATTGTGTGTACTGTATGTATGTGTGTGTTAAGTCATTCACAATTTACAACTCACATCTCACTTGCTCGAAGGCCACTGTTTGTATGCCTGATTTTGTTATAACAAATGCTTTAAAGCTCACATCGTACATTTGAATAAAACAGACATTTTTAATAACACTGAAATTCATCTGTAACCTTTCTTACTGCAAAGTATATGTACTTGTTGAGGTTGTTGAATTATAGGCATGTTTTAGAGCTGTACTTGTTTTGAATGAGTTAGGCCAGATTATAAATATTTCTTCTCTTTGCAAAGAATGAAAGTGTAATCAAATCAGCAATGTCACACCCTAAGTTTAGACACAGTACTGAATGTGCAAATACTTGCCGTGGCAGTAAATCACTCAAGAATCCTTTCGGTGATTGAGCACAAAGGTGAAACTGCAGTTTTAAACTTGCCACACAGGATTTTCACCTCAGCTTTGCTCGAGATTGGCTGCCCTCAGAGGTCATATCAGTCACGTGGTTGGTCTAATTCATATGCATGAGTCATATGGGTGGCGTCTGGATTATGTCATAAATCTCATTGGAAACAGCATCCATGTGAAGGTTATGGTATATAAGGCTGAGTGTGAGTGTTCTGCATTCCAGTTTAAGCTCTTAGTCTGGTGGTGTGCAGATGTAGTTTCTACTGAATTAAATTACTTTTGCAGCTCCATCTGTAGATGTTCCTCTATACTGCTAAGCTAATGATGTTAGATTCTAAAATCAATATGAGAAAGTTCATAAGAAACCCAAACACATTAAGCTATCTACACTACCAGTGTTTTTTGCCAAACACGAAGGAAATTTTTTTTTTTTTAAAGTTTGCAACCAGGATGTTTTGGGTCACCACTGACTTCCATAGTAATTTGTTTTCCTACTATGGAAGTCAGTGGTGATCAAAACAGCCTGGTTACAAAGTTTTCTTCTAAATATCATCCTTTGTTTTCAACAGAACACTTTAATTACAGGAATAAATTACTTTTTTTTTTTTTATTAGAGTTTTTATTAGAGTTAAAGTTCTTTTAAATAGTAAAGCTATTTCACTATATTACTGGTTTTGCTGTATATTTTGAATCATATAAATGCAGTCATAAATGTTTTTACGATTATGGTATTGCAAGATGGCGCCAAAAAGAAGTTTAATCAGATTTAGCTCAATTCTATACATATGTCCCCCAAACATGATTAAAGGTCCTCTTTGAGGTTTTCCAGGATTTTAGCTTGATATCATTTTTATCTCAAACCGTATGCATCACCCCTTGATCGTCTTGCTGTCTGCCCTCTGAATACATTGGGAAAAAACCCGGGGCCTGTTTCAGAAAGGAGGTTCAAACAACTCTGAGTTGATCAACCCAGAGATTAAAAACGTTTTTGGTTTCAGAACAGCTGATCTGAGTAAGGATAATCAACTCTAAGTAGACTAACTCAGAGTTAAGCATGTACACTACGACTCTAAAAAGCCATTATCAATGGAGATATTATGAGTCACCATGGCAACATCTGAAAAAAGAGGTTGCCATTCTTTTCTCCAGCTGAATTTGATGTGCTCATGCAAAGTTACAGCAAATATGAGAACATATATAGGTATAATAAAAAATAAGTAATGTAATGTGTGACGTTTATTGACTTTTTCACAATCTAGTTACAGTACATGTCCAACCCAGTCGCAGGGCTGGTCGTGACAATATCACGAAATTAGCACGAAATCTATTTATTCGTGTCAGAGACACTAATTGCTGGATTCACGAAAGTCGAGTAAGAATCGTGTCAGTACCACGAAAAAAAACGTGCGACTGGGCTGACATGTCCCTGTTGAAGGTCATTGAGATTATTTGAAGCTAATATTAATATTATTTATTAATATTATTATAAGCTAATATTATTTTATAGTAATATCAAAGGTAAAACTTAAAACTATGTTATTGAATCTAATTGTAATTGTCATGTAAGTGCAATCCTGCAGGTATTAAAAGAACATGGCAGCAGCTGAAATTTAAATGTAAACATTTAAAAATATAATTCAATCAGGTAAGGTTTGAGCATGTCATGTTTTTTTTAAATACTTACAGTGCATACAGTGGCCTGCCTTACTCCGCATCCCCGATACAGAAAGGTTCCTTTAGCAAAGAAATGTAAGAGCACGGCCACGATTGGTTAGTGATGTTAGAATGGATTAGGTTATGGATATACGTAACTTAATTGATAGCAACAAAAAACTGTAGCGCTCAAACTAAAATGCAAATGGGGTGTAACGGTGGTTGTCCAAAACAATTATTTAACTTGTTATTTAAGCAAAACAAAAAACAAAAAAAAAAAAACGTTCCGATAAATACGGAAAGCGAACCCGGTTTGCCCGTGGGCTGACGCTGTACTCAAACCGCCAGACCACAACTCAACATATAAATCAGCAACAAACTTGACTTGACATAAAAGATGGAAGTTGAGCCCCAAAAAGAAAAGAAAACCCCACAATTGATTACTAATGTTTTGCGCTAGACAAGTATCTACTTGTCACAATTTTTTGACAGTTATCCTGGAAAGCTCAACCACACAATACCACCGTTACAAGGGAAAAGACAAAAAGATCCATTCTGGGTCTCAAAATCCTTGTCCGGCATAAATGTAATTCTCTTCAAATTAATACAGCATCTTCCTCTATGGGATCCTCCAAAAAAGGACAAGCCATTCTCGTAACTTTCTTCTTTGTTTGTGTCTGAAATGTGGGCATTAAATGACTAAGGCTACGGCGAGAAATACCGCTGCATCTTTAAAAAAGGGGAGAAGACCGACAGAAAGTGTTTAGAGAATAAAACCTGTTCCCGACCAGGTTAGGTTCACAGAGTAAGTTACCACGATAACCTTACTTTCAGAAACAGGCCTCCAGTGTCGAAAGACAACACAGAGGCTGCAATACCAAAACAAACACTATGGGCACAGGATGTGCACCAAAGCAATAACAAAATATGGCCAACCAATCGGCAAGAAGAGTTAGGGGTTAATGCGCGTGCACATAATAGACAGAGTTGATTGTTTGGATTGATTGGAAAATAGCTAAGGCATGACAGAAGAAAAAACGTTCGGAGGAATATAAGGCAAGAAGAAGAGAAATCAAGAAGAAACGAAATTAGACCCGGATTTACATTGGGGATTCGTTTTAACAGTGGAGAGAACTTCGCCGTCAAAAAGATTTCCAAACCGATGCACAAGTGGCAAGTTTTTTATTGCATAGGTAGGTATCAATGCGCTTTGCGCGTTCACGACAGTTACAGAAACACATGGGAGACCTTGCTCTGTTTTGTTTTGTGTTTGCGTGAAACGTCAGCAGAAGTGACGTCAAACAGCATCTCATAGAGCACCTTTAAGCCTATCCAACCCGATCTCATCTCACGGCAATTCGTAAATATCTTACGAGCTGGCTAATTCGTACAACCTCACTTTTCATCTAAATTGTAAGTATTTTACGACTTGCCAATTCATATGAATTTGTACGAATGACCTAAACCTAGTCCCACCCCTAAACCTACATGCGTAACAAACGAATACATACGACTTGGTCGTGAGACTGTGTTTGTTCTATCACATATACCATTGTTAATACAAAGAGATTCTATAATGAATAATATTTTGTGTTCTTTATTTAATGTGATACATTTCAAATGTCCCATAAAATTCACAAGTACACACTATAGAACACCCTATGTTTTGTAGCTATACAGTTCCACTCATATATTTCAGATAAATAAGCAGCACCAGAATTATAATATGTCATTATATGTTATTACGTTTTGCATTATCAAATGTCTCTTGCTGGCAATGCAGACAGTTCTATAATAAATCAAGTCAACTCTGTAAGTAATAAACCATCAGTTACTGAAACAAACAAAATCAATACAATCTGCGGAAAGATCGTTAAAGAAATTGTGGTTAGAGTTTTTCTATATACCACTTAATCATCCTCATCATCACCATAATGGTCTTCATCGCTACTATCATCATCGGTATCATCGCCGTCGTCGTCGTCATCATCATCGTCATCATCATCATCCTCAGTGTTGACCTTTCCAGAGAGAACATCCTCTATCCAGTCCTCCAGCTCCTCTGCTGATGGTAAAGCTTCATCATTAGGCATGTTTAGCCACACACTGTCAGCCTGGTCAGCAAAGATGACAACAATACAGAATATTTGCACTTTATTTTGCTACTTGGAAGTAAACAGTTTTCTGTGAACATGTGAGACTTAAACAGAGGAGTAAAAAAATGCTGTAAACATAAACTGGTTTGTTAATAATTATCATAATAATTTAACATGCTAAGAAACACCAGTTTGCAATATTAATCAGCATAATAGACAGGTTTTTTTTACACAAAATAACCACAAGTGAATGAGGAATGTCTACTTTTCGAATTCAAATGAGATTTTTTTTTTTATTAAAAAATTTACTTTTAAACTAGTCAAGCACATTTATGCTGCTGACCACGTATGTTAAAATCAAGTGGATTTGCTATTTTTAGTTAATTGCACCTGTAAAATGTGTAATTATATTGTTTTTTGTGTTGTAGATCGTGAATTTGTTATGTGAAGCTTTTCCTTAAAAGGGTTGGATGTCATACATAGCAATATAGGATGAAGAGACGTTTTCAAATGAACTTACGTCAGTCACATTCACCACACCAATCTGGGGTCTGAAAAGGTCCACCTTAAAGGTTTTTTCCCAGTATGTGGTTAACTGAAGACAAATGAACCGTTACAATATGGACACTATGTTTAAGTTCAAGCAGTGAAACACTGTGTAAATGGAAAGAATATCATCTCACCAAAGGAAATTCATCTGGATCAATCCAAACTATGCTGAGATCTGGGTTTTTAGTATTGTCCCTTGCAACCTCCTTTAGAATCTCTAGGAATTCATAACCGTCTATGAAATAAAAAAGAAGTAACCACAAATTGTCAATATAAAAACAGTCATTATGTGCTACTAAATCTTGTCTTGGTGATGGCAGTAAGAAATTGTCAGCATGTTGTAAGAAATTGAAAACCTGGATCTTCTTCCTCAGCAAAGGCAACAATGTGGATTCCATCCATGTCATCCTCCTTTTGATTGAGCAGAGACAGATCACTTCAAGTAAAGAACCAATGGCCATTTAACAATCAGTTTACATTTCAATAGGCCTACAGACACTTCCACAATCCAGTCTTGCTTACCCAAGTCTCAAACATGTCCTCAGCACGAAGCTTTCTCAGAGTAGGCCTGGGTGAGGATCATACACTGAGTTTTTTTTAGAATGAAAATTCATATTTTATACAATCATTGTCAACGGCAAAGTTCTAAGGATGCCACTGATATCACCTTCTGTGTTGATTGACAAAATCTACTATCTCCTCCTCTGTGTTGGGTTTGCCAGGAATGGTGACCGGCTCATCCATGAAGGGCTCATAGAAATCAATTTCATTCATTTTTAGTGTCAGTTGTTTAGCCACCTGCAGCATGAAGCAATTACAAATGAAGCCAATACATAATCCCTTTTTCTCAATGATAGACAACACACAAGTATCCTCTTAGCCTCATGGTTATAAATACACATTCTTCTATACCACAATAACACATCTTATGGTTTCCTTTTTGTTATTGTAAAGGAATGGACTATACGCACCCCTTTGTCAAAGGTGGCAAAAAACTTCACATATGGTTGGAACTTCTCTGCAGTCACCTGAAAGGCCTTATAATCTGTGAAAAAGAAAGTAAGTAAGAGAAATACAAACACAAACCTTAAAATTGCAATAACATGGTTAACTGTGACAGTGCTGAGGCACCACTTAACAGTAAACTTAATAGTAATCTCTCCTCTGCCTTTTTGGGGAATAGCTCTATAACTGTGATGATCTCTTTGACCAATTAAGCAGTATTTAATAGTCTGCAGGGTTACCATTCTCTGTTTTTTGTTGTTTCTTTTATATTTTACATTGATAATGTTTTTTTTATTTAATATTGTGTATTATCTGGGGAGATTTTATAATAAATTTATATAGCAAAATAATATTATGTAATAATTAACCATTAATTTCTTGTTTGTAAACTTTTTCAAACACATGGACCTGAAAGTAAAATTTCCAGAAACTTGAATGCTTTGGAGTTTTTAGACTTTTGGTGAATTATCTAAATGTTTATTATGAAAAATGCACAAAATACAATTTTACCTTTTTATTTAAAATATACATTTTTCAAAACATATTTAACTGTTAAACTCAAGAAAATCAGCTAATAAAAATCTTAACAATTTGTGTTCCACATCTGAGGTTGATATCATAAAGAATTTGCTTTCTGTATGAAAATGGCTTAACAAAGCTGTGTAGATTATTCATGTCAAACACACACTAATCACAACATTTAATAACTAACATACACTTAACATACTTTAACTGTCATAAAATTTCACAAAAACACTCAAGTCTGCTGAATGACATTAAAGCTTACTGTACGTGGATGATTGATGATTGCATTACATTTCCTCTAGTTTTTGCTGTTTTTTCACTGTTTCACATTCTTTTTACTATGTTTACTTTTGTTACCATTTTTGTTTGATTAATTCTCAATTTTAAAAAAAAGTGACCTTCTCTTCTTAAGCCCCCCTTCCTTCCTTTTTTGGACTTATTGTAATTAGTGCATTGACACACCTCTCAGAGCAGGGTACTTTCACAGTACATCACATTTGAGTTGGTTTTTCACACTTTCTTTTTTTCTTTGTTAGAATTTTATTAAGGTCTCCTTTGATAGAATTCATGTTTGGAGAGGTATCACACAATTTGAAAACATGGTTTGTATGGTGCCTAAACACTCTACAAATAATTGTACATGCAGAGTTTATAGCAAAGTAAAAAATAAAATAAAATAAGCACTCACGTTCAGAGTCTTCACCCTTAAAGTAGCCAATAAGACGTATGTCTTCATCCATTCGCTCAAAGGCACGTTGTTCCATAGGATTACTGATCAACTCCACTGGGTCCTCCAGCAGCTAAAAAATGATGTCATAATGATGATCATAACTACATTAAAATTATAAAAAAATAATAAAACTGAAATATTTAACTAATTAAATATTTATCTAAAATATAAAACTGAAATAATTTACTTTAGTATAAATATGTTGACATGACTGTTTAAAGTAAGAATTACATGGCTCTCTACGCTTTGCAATTAGAGAGCCATGTTAGCAGAATCCACATCTTAAAGTTGTTTAAACTGTAAAACAGTTATATGTACAAATGTCACTTACATCTAGCAGGAATTCAACCAGTGTATCTGCAGAGAGCTCTCCATCAAACTCAATCACTCTTTCATCCTTAAACACATAGATGCTTCCTTCCTCCTCCAGACCTAATGGACAAATATCACATGCTTCAATGAGGATGCTATGTGTCAACCCTCAAAAATGCCAAGACATATTAAGCGTCTGTAAGTGAAATCTAAAAAGCAATGTAATTAACACAGTAAATCATTGCAAAGCCTCTTACCAAGCTTTTTGGCAACCTTAGCATCTTTATGTGAGTCTACCAATCCAAAACCAATGTCCTTGTCTTCAAGAACTTGAGCAGCAAGCTGGTGATGCATGGAAAATACATATCATTCATAGTGTGAGAATTATAGGCTATAATAGCAATTTAGTCTGGAGCAATTCTTAAACCTTGGATAGGTGTTGTACGTATGTATGGATGATATCTGCATGTAGTCGAATCCATGCTTCATTAACGTCATCATAAGTAGACTTGTTATCAGAATTGTTGTTTGTGGAGTTTTTGTTAATCAGGTCAGTTTTTACACTACATTGCACATCAGGTCCTGTCTAGACCCATAAAGCAGATGTACAGTCTCACACCCCGGTGCAGTCAATTGTTACTCTGTGATGCATTTATGGAGCAACTTAAAAATAAATGTTTAGTTCATTTAGATATATAGTTCTTCACTCTGCTGCTTATCCTGAATAGCATCAGATCTAGTATTTTCATATTCTTTAAGTCTTTTAATTTTCAAACAGGGTTAATAATGCATGTTCCACGGATCGCTTAAAGAATTGGGTTAAAAAACTAAACTGAAACTGGAAACCAGTTTCAATGAAAAACGGTTAGTGATCAAAAAAAAAAAGAAAAAAAAAAACATTTTGAAAAGGTACTTTAAATGAATGTGCAAGGTTGGTATTTATGTAATATCTGAATTTAAAAAAATATCTTACAACCTGGACTAATGGCAATGTTGCTAGAGACTTAAGACTTATGAAGAGACTTATGACTTTGACACAAAGGTTATTCAGCGGTCTTCTCTGATATAATTTCCTGTTTTATGTATTTAAAAATATCTAATAAAACAATTTTGCCAGTTTCCATACTATGAGACTTCCCCCAAACTAAAAATAGTAACACATTCATTATAACACAAAGGATGGTCTATTCTAAAATATATACCATTCAAAATATCTGTCCGTCTTCATCCACAAAATTGCTCAGTGCCTCTTTCTCTCAATAATTTCTTACCTCCAGAACCATCTCCCTCATGTGAAAGTGCTGCTGGAGCTCTTTATCTGAAGGCAGGGGTTCATGATACAGCAAACACATCATGTCATACTTCTTTAATGCCTTCTTATAGTTCCTCTCATTGACATTAAGAACTCTGTCCTTGCCATCGAAACTGGGAAACTCTAGACCCTCCTCTGCAAAAGAGTAAAGGAGAAAATCCATGCAAGAGACCAAGATGAACCAGACAGACAGCATAGTAGCAAAGACTGAACAGGTGAATGAAAAGAAGAGACTGATGAAAAGACTCCAGGTAAGATCCTGCAGGACAGTGAGGCTGACCAACAAAATGAGACTCAGTGTGTAGTTCTTCAGCACTAAAAAATGTCTAATGCTCTCTTCCTCCCTCTGCCACCTCACCTCAACAATTAGGCAACTTATGATAGGATGAGATATTTGATAGACGCTTTATTGAGTATCCCCCTGGTGAATTTAGGCCTCTTTTAGTGACCCAGTCATTTAAAAGCTAAAAATAAATCATCATCTGAAGAAAAAGAGGACAGACATGAGTACCACAGGGAATGACAGTACAAGTCTCTCAACATGTAGATAGTAGATAATCATGAAAAATTGTGGAAAAAAAGAAATCTAAATATAGGTCACCTGAGCACATGTAACACAAGAATTAATGTACCTACATTTAGGGTGCACTATTAGGTACAAAAGCTGTCATTGGAGCAGTACCCTTTAAAAGGTACACATCTTTGCCTTGTTTACACTAAAGTGTGCATAAGGGCCTTAAAGTCGCATATTAGTATTTAAAATGTTAGCGGTATATATATTCCTTTTGAAAAGGTGTTGCCCCAGTGATAGTAAAATGTTGATTTTGTTTTGTTTTGTTTTATGTTTTGTTAGTGTTATGGGAATATATTTGTTTAACACTGATAACATAATACATAGAGGATCAGACATCTTGAATTAAATATTACAAAGGTTATACTTCATATGAGTTTATAGCAATCAAGTAAAACTAAAACAGAAGAAACCATACTCTTCAGATTTAGACAAATTTTAGATATTTGAACCATCAGGGCCATCCTTTGGGTGCAGTCACGCCAGGCCCTTTGCAATGAAACGCCAATTGAATACTAGTTTTATTTTCATTTCGTTATGGCAATGTATTGCATCAATTTTCTTAAATGGAATGTTTAAGACAAATATAAAGTACAGAAGCATAGTTACAGAGAGAGGTATGAAAACCAATTTCAATCAACAAAAAAGCCTGAAAATTTCATAATAGAGCAACAGTTACAGTACCGTGAGACTGCACTTTTCCATTCACTTTTAATGACTTCTTACATTTACAGTATTACTTTTAGGCTGTGGAATTATTAAATAACAAGAGCCTAATTCAACTGCTTACATTTTCAGATTTTGTCTCTTTTATTCAAGTGCACAGACAAAAGGCAAAATGTGGTACATCTCTTGCAACATGAGGCACTCAAAATATCAAAATACATGTGTACGTTCAAAATATAACGCAACGCAAAGCAAACATTTGCAACTGTGCAATAATATTTAATCCTGTTTTTGTGTTACATAAAGAATTGTGTTGTGTTTTGTAAAACTACAAAATAGATTTGATGTGTAGTTCAGGTGTTTGAGTGTCAAGTTTTAGAAATTGTGTGACAATTAATTATTTCGTTTGTTAGTAATTGAAAATAAAAAAAACTGTTAATGAAGCCCAGGTGCCACCTACAGGCCTATGTGAAATGCAGTCTGTTGGGGCAAGAACAATCAAGATCAGGCATGAAAGTACATTTATGTTAATAATGCAACAATAGTAATTAGGCTTTGTATAAACTATTGTGACTGCAAGGCTAAATTGCAATTTGAGCCCCTGCAGAACTCCTTGCGCATCCTTGGAAAGCGTCCGTCACTTAAGGACAGCGTGATTACTGTACAAAAATTCCCTAGTTATTCCAAAGTTTTGCGATACACTAAAATACTATCTTCTTCTTCTTCTTTGGGTTTTACACTAAAATACTATATTATGTTTACTATCTTTTAAAGTGGGGACTTTCTTTTCTAGTTTCAGACCATACTAGTACATTCATCGACTTCTCCTCAAATCGAGCCAGGCACGCTTAATTGATGCAGAAAAATGGAGCTGCCATGGCTGCTCATGCCGTCTTTAATCCTTTTGCTGAATGGAGTTGAATTATGTCTTTCAGATAACGGTGAGAACTTAGAGAATTTTGGTTAGACACCGACAATTATCTGCCATCGGTCGGTCGCGTTTTAATTTGTAAAATTCCTCATAATCTAAATACTGTAGATTTCTGTACCTGCGTCTTTAGCATTAGCGGAGTTTGTTAGACCCAGCAAATCTGATGTTTTTGTAAGTCTTATATTCATAAAGACATAGCATTAAACGTTTTATTCATTGCAAAATAATAATATCTTTCTCTGTATTTTTGTCTTGTTTGGTAATATAAAATCTTTAAATGAAGATATATTTACTGTTTATTAATATTTGCTTGTGAATTAATCATGTGAAGTCTTGTTTTCTGAGAGCAAAATGTGATTTTATGCTTATGTGAGTTTATTAAAATTGAACATTTTTATACATTTCTCAGAAAACAAACTTATTTGTCATGATTTAGACATTTCCACTGTAAAACAAGACAAAAATACAAGCTTTGTTTTTTTTTTTTTGCAGTGTGATCAGAGGGTATAGGACTTTTTGTAAAAATGAATTAAAAAGTAATGGAGTAAAAAGTAAAAATCGCATTTGTTCCAGTTAATTTATATAAATTATTTTTCTTATATTTACTGTCATAAAACCTGCAAGAAGAACCCTGTTTTGAAAATACAGTATATTTTACTATTACAATTGCCAACAATCTGTTTGTTTAGAAATTGTTTGTTTAAATGAACCAAGACTGTTCTTTTTTAAATATTTTTTTTTTTCTTTCCGCCAGCCAAACGCTCACAATTGTTCATCAGGAAGATCACAGAAGCCACAAATAATTACCAGCCATGCAGTCAGGGCAACTGCAGCTGCCATCACAGGTCAGCTTATAAAGTAACTCTTGTTCATAGCAGATCTTCCCAAAGAATACATGCAGCTGTATAATGTAGACTTTCTCCATTACTCTTTTGATTGCAGTGTCCTGAAAGATGACCTTAGGCCATTTAAAAATGGCATATCTGAGGGGTTGATGGCAGACACAATCCACAGAGGTGTTGGTACACACTACCAGGTCATCGGCAACAAGTTGTACAGAGAACAAAGCTGCATGTTTCCAGCAAGGTTGGTGAAGTATACGTTGTTGTTGTTTTTATAAAACCATGATTCTTGTGCATATGTATGTTAAGTATCAGACATTTATCCATTATTTGCAGATGCAGTGGTGTTGAGCACTTCATCCTTAAAGTGATTAACCAGTTGCCAGATTTGGAGGTGGTTATTAATGTGCGTGACTATCCACAGGTTCCTGGATGGATTCAGCCAGCCTTGCCTGTACTTTCTTTCAGTAAGGTGTGTACAACCACACCCCATTATAGTGCTACTGAAAAATGTAGTAATGTGATTGTATGGTAAATGAGTAGTATATAGTATAGCCTGATTGTTTATATTAAGACAATTTACATTACTTGGTTCCTCTGCCTTTAGTTTACTAACACTGACTGAGAGCATAGCTTCTTCACGCTTTATTAATATAGAAAATTAAATATATATGCATGAGTAGTTTTCAACATTCAAAAAGTGTTGGGTTTATTTATTTCCAAAACAAAATGCATGTTAGTAGGGCTCTAATTTAATTAATGTATATTAACTTTATAGTTATACTTTTTGATTAGACTGCAGATTACCAGGACATCATGTATCCTGCATGGACGTTTTGGGAGGGAGGTCCTGCTGTATGGCCAATTTACCCCACTGGACTGGGCCGATGGGACCTCATGAGGGATGACCTGAAAAAGTGGGTAGCAAAGATTTAAGGATGCTTGAGAGTATACAGAGGGTTAACTGCATTACAGTTGATTTCAGGCCGTTGTATATTCTGATGTTTAGTTTACACTCTTCAGATCAGCTGCTCGATGGCCCTGGAAGAAAAAAAATCCAAAAGGATTCTTTAGAGGCTCTAGGTCAGTTGTGTCTCCAACATACAGTTAAATACAGTGTTATTTTCTCCGTAAGCTGATCAGATTTGCCTATACTTGTAGGACCAGTTCAGAAAGGGACCCTCTGATCCTTCTCTCAAGAGAAGCCCCTGACCTTGTGGATGCTGAGTACACCAAGAACCAGGCCTGGAAGTCAGAGAAGGTTTGTTTATCCTTATTTAACATATAAAAGGCATACTTCCTCACTTTCGCAGTATTCATTTGCAAGCTGGTCCCCTGACTGAGCCTGGTTTCTGGCATCACTGTCACCAAATGGAGTTTGGTATCTTGTTACTGTTGCCTCTGTCTTGCTTAGTTGGGGCCTAAAAGGCACTTAACTTTCACAGATGTGTCAATAGGATCACACTTACTGACACCATCAGATAAGAACAAAACTTGAACAGAATTAATTTGCTTGGATTTTGAGACTGTGCTAGAAGTGAGTCAGCAAACAAAATCTGTTTGCTTTTATTTTTCTGCTCTAGACATTGTCATATCAGAACTACTATTTTGTTTTGTTGTTTTTCCCCAGGACACTCTGGGTAGACCTCCAGCCAAAGAAATCCCTCTGGTTGACCACTGTGAATACAAGTAAGACATGTCTCCATTCTGCTTTTGCATGAACGCTGAAAGAGATGTCCTTAACTGAACCAACATCGAGATGTTTTGTTATAGATTGTCTGTTCTTTTTATGCCTCAGATACCTTTTTAACTTCAGAGGTGTGGCTGCTAGTTTCCGTTTGAAGCATCTGTTCCTGTGTGGATCGCTGGTTTTTCATGTTGGCGAGGACTGGCTTGAGTTCTTCTACACTCAGCTCAAGCCGTGGGTTCACTACATTCCTGTCAAACAGGACTTGTCTGATCTGAGGTAGCGTAATTTTTTTTTTAGCGTAATCCCTTTTCTTTATCCCAGGTGTTTTACATTCTGTGCCGTTAGAGGTAAGGTTTGTTGTTTTTGCTTAATAAACCTGTAAATATCTTACTAAATTGGAACATTTATCTTTGTTTTTACAAAGTATTTCTTATATTTCTATTCTATATCAAGTGCTAATAAAGTTCTTACATATACGACAAAAGGAGAAGAGGAAATATTTACAGTTATGCAATACATTGTAAATATAATTAAGCAATAAGGTACAAGAGGCCTTGCTGTATCGTGAATAAATCACGGCTGAAGGGTGTTATTACGGTTACCACATAATAAAAAACATTAAAAATTAAACATGTATTATATGTTAAAATATATTATAATGTTTCCATCAAGTAAAATCATCATTTGCCTTCTGCTGTAAAAAGTAGTCCCTAACGGCAACAGACTGCGTCATTTCATTGAGCTCAAATAAAAACAGGTTAGGAACAGTTCTTATGCGCTGTATTCATTATTTATAGCCTAT
>JAUCMT010000134.1:2787629-2812671 GCA_032357475.1 Enteromius thamalakanensis
GTTTCTCAATGTCAAGGATACTTCCTTGGCAGGACTGGTCCTTCCAAGTCACTTCCTTCAGAGGCTAGGCGAGGCTCATCTTAAGCATTCGGAGAACACATAAATGGAACAGGCTATCAAATTTCTTTGATTTAAGTTCGGCCTCCAGTAGCTCTTTAGTGAGCTTTCGCACTTATGTCCACTTACAGACATTATTTCTCTTGAATCGAAACCAGCATCAGACAATCTCTGCACCATTGTGCTGCGAAGGCAGTGGTTTGTGTAAATCTTGGTGCCTGCTATTTTGTATTTTGTTGTTGCCTATTTTGTTTGCTGCACAGTATTTTTTTCATTACGCGTATCAATTTTATGTTTGACCACTAGAACATGGCGGTTAATTTTTTCAGAAGTATTTACAAATTGTTCATCAAACCACTCAACTAAGGTCATTCCGCCTAGTAAATCAAAATTGACTTGAAACATTTTGGCCTGTTAGCTCTTATTGTTTACTTCAAACAAGAAATGAACAGGCCCTATATTTAAGTTGCTACGGGTGGTTGCTAAGGGGGCTCAATAATACACAGAACGTTGAGTGAAGCGGTCGTAGCCGTGCTGTATTGTGAATAAAACACAGCTGCTGACCAATCAGAATTGAGGAATGGAACTAAACGTTTTATAATCTGTATTACATCTTTGGCTGAAATGTTCTCAGTTGACTCACCTTCATATTTTTTCCAAACCTGTGAAAGTAATTGACATCAAGTAAGATCTGTTCATAGAAAAATTAAAGAGAACAGCAGCAGAGAACTGCATCTAAACTGTTTTTCTTTCTGTTGTTAGAGAGCTGCTTCAGTTTGTGAAAGAAAATGATGCTGTAGCAGAGGAAATTGCTATAAGGTAACAAATTGCTCATTCCTTTAATTAGTTTATCCTTTATTATAGTTTTTTCAGGTATATACTGTACAGCTTATATGAGATTCATAAAAAAATAAATTTCTGTCAACATTTCCAGGCTGTCATGTTGTTCCTAATCTGTATGGCTTTTTTTTTTTTTTTGGAATATAAAAGAAAAGATAACATGTTTTAGTGTTTGTCTTTTTCATATAATGGAACCAAACTGTTTGGTTTCTAGTTTTGTTCGGACTAGCTTGTTTTGTTTTCTGCCTGTAGTTTTGACACAACATTGGTATAATGAGTAAATTATCATAAACTTTCGTAAAAATTTGATCGAAAATTTTTAAATCGACTAAAATATAAACTGTCTGTACCAATACTAACATTTATCGCTCTGTACTTCTTTAGGGGCCAGAACTTTATTCTGGATCATCTCCGTATGGAGGATGTGTCTTGTTACTGGGAGAGGCTCCTCGCTGACTTCAGCAAGCTGCTCAAATACAAACCCAAGAGAAAATCTATTTACAATCAGATCATCCCCAGAGCCAGCAGATCTGAACTCTGACCTGAGGAAATCATAATGTGGGAAACCATCGTTCTTTTTGTTTGCCTTTATTGTTGCTCATTCTGTTGCCATTTAAACTGATCTTAACAAGCTGAAAAGAGTGTTTAAAGGCAGCTCTGTGTAGTTAATCCAATGAATTCTGCCAAATGTCTTTAAGACTATCTATATTGCTTTAAGGGTTGAAATTCAAGGAATGTTTCCTTATCAGTTAAGTGAAAATGCAGTGATCTGCATTATTAAAAAAAGCAGACCCTCATCCTCTGGATGTCAGAATATTACACCGCTAAAATACGCTTGGTGTCTTCATAACATAACTTGGTATCTCAACAAAAATTCTTAATGTCATAAGAAGTCAGTTTGAAATGTGCTGTTAAATCTGATGCAGGTGTAGCACCATGCAAGACAACAACCTTCCATAAATGTTTCCTCAGTCTCAGTTGAGTTGTTATGGTTTAAGCAACACTTTTTTTCCCCCTATTCATAGTTATTTAGTCATTTTTCTATTGCAGATTATGGGGTTATTTTAGTCGAATAGTTAGGACTAATTATTTAAAGTGGCAGTTCAAAAAACCCTGCCATCTAGGCTATAAGACCATATTCAGTGCATTTATTTCATGAAGTAATATTAGCAGATTACTGTGATCAAGTGCTGTAGCAAAAATGATTCTCTGGAACCAGATGATTGTTCGTGATTTTGAATGAACTTATACAGTTTTATCATGTCTTCTATGTCGTTATCAATGAAACAATACCAGCAAAACCTCAGTAAAGCAGTGTTATTAGTAAAGTATTGACATTCATTTTGATTCCACACTTAAGTGCCACTAGAAGATCTTTTAGAATGTAAGCATAGCTAATTTGATACTGAGATGTTGAATATGTTCTAGTATTCCAGTAGATAACTGTCAGGTTTTTTTTTAATTTATTTATTTTTAAATAATTGTCACTGTGTCTGTAGATTAAAAGTCATTTTTTTTACTCCTCATTTGTTTCATTAAAGGTCATCATGAACAATAAAAGTGGTTTTTAAACACTTTTTTTGAAAACATTTTTGATTTATTCCTATATAATTTGACGGCTTTAAAATGTAATGTAATGTAAGATAAACAAGACATTCATTTTGAAGTGATTTAATTTAGTCGGGTCCTCCACCCCTAGATGGCGCAACTGGACCATTGTGTAAGGAAGTGAACACGTTGACATTGTGATGATCACTGAAGGAGCATTGAATGAAAGCGGGTGAGACATGGCTGGTTTTATGAGAATTAGGCTATATCTAATATGCTTTTGTATATCCATTGCCATTTACTGTGAGAAAATCTACTTTTTTTGACATTTTACAAGTGATCTTAAATTGTTAAGCAATGTCATTTGCCTAACGTTACGTTACAATCTGTAAAATATGCGCAGTACTTCAGAGTACGTAAGACTACTACGTTAGAAGTCTGTTAACAGTTAACGTTAGTTCTTATTGAGAAAGTAGAATGTAATTTAGTGCTTCGTTAAACATTCTTCTTTTTAATATGTTGAATGTATTTTTTCCTCCAAAGCAGCATTCACGTTACCTTTGGTTTATACATGATTTTATGTAGTTCGGGTGTCTTCGCATGTGCAGCTGGGTTTTTATCTCGCACTACCGGTAAATAAAAGCCCTAGTTAAAAAAAGTCCTATGCTATAATTGATTTAAATATTTATACTAATAATACTTAAAATCCATTAACATATTTGCTGACATATCACTGTCTTTAAATTCAAGAAATTTAAAGTGTAACTGAAGTATACCTCCAATTCCACTTCAGCAGTATCAGATTTTCTTCAGTATATCTTTAGTTAGCCCTCAGCACTATTTCTGCACAATTAAAGTGCATTAACCACAAATTTAGTTGTTCCAATTAAGCATACTTTTTTAATATACTAGTTTAGTAACGTTATACCAAAAGTGTAATTGTAGTGTATTTTAAGCACATATGATATCATTTAGAGATATTTGTGGTGTACTTGGCATAAGTTTTAGTATATTGGTTTTCAATTACTGAAATATTAGTGCTGTCAAACTATTAATTGCATCCGAATAAATGGTTTTGTGTGTGTGAATATATATATATATATATACAAATAAATAAACATGCATGTACATAAGAAAAATGTTGTTTATGTATTAAATATATTTACATGTTAATATATTCAAAATATATACTGTATGTGTGTGTCTAAAGTCTAAGTTGTGATATAGTGTCAATTAGTATTTTTTTTTATCCTCTGGCGGAAACAAGCTTCTATAATTTATTCCTCTGTGATGCAGAAACTCTTTTTGACAGCTGTGTTGCTTCAGGTGTTAAATGCAGCCTGTCTGTATGATTCTGTCGTCTAACCATAGGGCATCTGTGTCAGTGTGGATGAACATGCATAAACACGCTCTTATACCTCTGGCCTTGTGTTTCTGTGATTTGAACAGCTTGTTGATGCGTACTGCAGGCAGGCAGAATTCATCACCCACATGTGGGGGGACAGATGCACATGGACTTGAGGGCTCACATCTGAGTCTTATGGGGTTGATGCTTCCTAGTGTCCATGCTTCTGATAGTACTTCCACACAGACCTTACCGCAGCACCTAGGTACACCAGAGTACCCTGACACAGGATGGGATCGTATCAAAGATCTCTTCTACAGAAGGTAAGTATCAGTGATGTGTCTGCAGTACATAACACACTTTTGTGTTGCTCTGCTGTTGTAATAGGAATTTAAATGTGTAGATCTTTTCCTTTCACCACCCTAATATGAGAAATGTGATTATAAGATTTTATTCACAATTTTGTAACAAAGTTTCAGAAAACATATATAGCACATTTGTGAGCATGGTGCATTTGCCTCTTTTTTTGACTCTGCTCTGCCCTCCACACAGCGAGGGTCAGAGGTGCTCAGAGGAGTTAAAGAATATAGTAAAGAGTGGTATTGCTGCAGCTGTTGTTGGGATGGTCTATGGAGGCCTACCAGGAGCAAGACATGCCCGCGAGAGATTCATCCAGCTCAGCCAGGCTGAAATTTACCAAAACAGAGTGGATGCAGTGGTAAGACAAAAAGAACTGAAAATATATGCATCAAATGTGTCTGTTTTATAGCAATAGATCTTCATTCACATCTGCTCTCATTGTCCATTAATGCATCAGTATACTTTATTACTTTTAAATATGTTTTTTGATGCTTGAATTGCCTTTTTTTTTTAAATGTTTTGTATATTTAAAGCACATTATTATTTTACGTTGCTAAAATGTACATACAGTGATGTTTTGTGTGTATTTTTTATGTTTTATTTTTTTCTCTCAAGCGTTCAGCCCATAATGCAGCTATTCGAGGGTTTGTGCGCTTTGGCTGGAGGTGGAGCTGGAGGGTAGCAGCTTTTGTGACCATGTTTAAGTGCGTTTAGATATATTGTTAAACATTTCAATTACGTGTTTGAAGCTAATTTGTCTAAAAAAGATGCAGTTCACCTAAAAATTAACATTTGCTTTATAGGTACTCACCCTCATCCAGTTCAATATGTAGATGTAGATTATTTCCTCATCAGAACAGATTTGGAGATATTTAGCTTTATATTATAAGCTTACCGATGCATCTTCTGCAGTGAATGAATGGAGTCCGAATGAGAGTCCAAACAACTATTACAAGCATCACAGTAATCCACATGACTCCAGTCCATCAGTTAAATTAGTCTTGTGTGTAAAGTTTAAACAAATACTTTGAACAAGTCCATCATTAAGAAGTTAACGCTTATTGCTAAAATACAACCCTAATTCATAATATTACTTCTTCCAGTTGAAGAAGTCCATCCCCTGTTGTCCTCTTACGTCAAAATCCACCCATATGCAGTCAAACCATAAATTATTCAGACACCATTTATTTATTTATTTATTTATTTTTTACTAGTGGGTGTAGGACACTATATAACACAATACACCGTAACATATACTACCAATAAAACTGATAATAATTTGGGTCAAAAATTTGATTTGACGCTTTGACCATACCAAGTTATGTTACATTCCTTTCTAATCAAATTATCTGGCATTATAAAGATGAATTTGGTTGGACACAATTAAACTTTTATCAAATTTATTACCTAAAATATAGCAAATAATCTGTGATAATGTGAGAAATGTTGAATGTGTCTGAATAGATTTTGTTATGACTGTTTTTTTTTTAGAATTGTTTTGGACTGTTTTGTCTTTTTCATAGAAGATAATGCACAGCTCAAGCTCTGGCAAGCCAAAACAGCTCTAATGAAAAGGTTTTGATCTTAGAGGACAACAGGGGATGGACTAGAGAAAATGGTTTTTAAAGATTCTGATTCAGAAGTGAGATCTTGATGAATATGTTTCTTACAAACATGCTTTGCACTTCACAAGATTTTATTTGAAGGATTCTAATGTAAGGTGTATGAATTATTAGGATTATTGCGACATTTTTAACATCTGTTTTTCTATCACCAATTCACTGCAGAGAATCCATTTATGAGCAAGTGATCTAATGCAAAATTCCCTTTAAAGAAACAAACTCATCTAGGTTGTGTATGGCTTAAAAGTGTGGACATTTTCTTATTTACAACACTTTATATTATAAAAGCTAAAAAAAAAAAAAGTTTACACTGCTTTATGCTAAAAACGTTTTGTTCTGTTTAAATTTTTTCCAGCACTGTAAGTACTGGATTGACAGTGTACAGGGACAAAAATTCTCTGAGCCATTTTGCTGTTGCAGGTGGTAAGTTCTGGGCCTCTGGGTTATAGGCCTCTGGTACTGGTGTTTGTGCCTCTAGTTAAGTGATTTGCATTTTTGTTTAACATACTAAGATGACAGGGTACAATGACAGTGTTTATTTTCAGCTGTCACAGGAGGAGTGTTCCGGCTGAATCTGGGACTTGGAGGGCTGCTGGCTGGTACAGCCATAGGAGCTGTGCTGGGGTGAGTAGAACAGAGATAGAGATTTTGTGTGTGTGTGTGTGTGTCTCAGCGCTGTTGCTCTCCCTGGAGAGATGTGTCTACCCTGGAGCAACACTGCACTCTTTGCCCCCTCCCTCGCTCTCTTAGGGCGTTCTGTCAGTCAGCTGTGGCCTTCCCTGTAACCCTCTTCCTTACATCTGCACCCCTCAGCCAAAACAACTCCCCTCCCCCCTTTTGTTCTTCCAGTCCTCCTCTTTTTTTTCTTCATTTCTAATTACCAGAGGTACCCATATGCTAAACAGAAGTCTTTGATCAGAAGAACTATTAGCTGTTCTGTGCTCTTTTTGACTTTTTTTTTTTCTCAATGTTTCTGTTACATATCTTTTTGTTTTAGGTTCATTGTTACTTTCTCTTTCCCCTCATTAGCAGAGACGCTTAAGTTAGAAGCAGCTGTTTAACAAACACCTGGAGCACACAGTGTGCCGGCAGACAGACCTTAATGCCTCAGTCTGGTGCAACAAAGTGAAAAAAGGCTGTTCATAGTACATTATGCTCTACAAAGTGTGAAGACTGTTACACGCTAAAATACTCACTATTATTGCACTTGTAAATGGGTCAGTGAAAGATCATGGAGCATCAGTGTTATTGTTGTTAACAAAAACAAAACAATTCATTATGATTCCAAAACTACTATGCACGTTCATTTTAGTTTGGCTAGTTTGGTAATTTAACAATTAACACAACACATACAATACTACCATAACTATTACTATTGCTACTGGTACTAATACTACTAACAACTGATGAGGGAAATTACATTTGTATTTACAACAGCCAGTTTATGTCTGCTTTAAGTAAAATTAATATATCTGCTGCCCTAATGAGTAATTAATGTTAATTAATGAACAAATAAAGTCACTGGTTAAATTTGCTTTACACTGAATAACCTACCTAGCTTTAATAATGATTCATTAAATAAGTATTAGGTATATTAAATGTACACATTCTATTGTATACATTATATTCTCTATTTATAATAATATAGTATATATAATAGTATATATAGTACAGTAATACTGTTAGACCTGCCTGAAAACATTGTGTCTACTGAATGTGTGTGTGTGTGTGTATATATATATATATATATATATATATATATACAAGTGTGTGAGTGTGTGTGGGTGTGGTAAATAACGATTTATTATTGTTCTTTTGACACATTTTGTCAAACATTTATGCATCATTTTTTACATCTGTCAACAAAACATTTTTTTGCTCACTTGAGATATGCAAATTAAAAAACACTATTAGCATATAGTTTCCCAAAAAATAATGTTTTAACTGAAATGAAAATATGCTGTTATTCAGCTCTCAGAAAAGAAGTTAAATGCTGTTGTTCTAAACATCAGCATGGCAGTGACAACTTGCACACATTGTGTTTATATCAGAAGCATTCTCACTCAAGATATTACTAAATTGCTCTTTGACAAACATGTGATGTTATAACAGGCTGCCGGCTGGACTTGTAATCATTGGTCTACAGAAGCTGGGAGGCGAGACCATGCATGACAAAAGACAACGAGAAAGACGCGAGCTTCATGAGCTTAGAATCGATGAATGGTTAGTAACATCAGGAAAAAAGAATCTTTTCATGCTTGGACAGAATTGATAAACTAGTCCCTCTGAGCCAAAACTGAGTGTATGTCTTCATCACAGGAATGCTCGTCTCAGGCTTACAGATGATCTCATTGGGGAAATGAATTGTGAAAAACATCAGGACACTGATAAAGACCTTCAGCGAATAGAGGAGCTCATCAGTCAGCCTAGTAATGAGAAAGGTGCAAAGAGCTCTGACAGCCAATAACATCAGAGCCTGGAAACTTCAACAACTGCATCAAACAAAACACCCTGCTGAACATTCTGATTGTGATCTTTCTAGGATGTTCTACTAAATTCCTGGTACCTGCTCCCAGTATTTGTGTCAGTCACCATCCTTATCAATGTAATCCTTAAATTCAAATCCACTTGTTCTTTACTGCATTTTTGTGCATATCCCTATTTATTTTAAAACCTGCAGAAACTTGATGAACCTGATGCAGCTGGGTAAAGTATTTGGATTAGACACATTTACAAGTAACAAATGTTTTCTGTGTTTTTATTGTAATTGACAGATTTAACCAATGTAAAATATCAGTGCCAAATAAACTCAGCAAAAAAGAAAAGTCTCTTATACAGATTCATTTATTTTAAAGATAATTAGTCAAATCCAAATAAATTTAGAAAACCGTATTTTCCGTATTGGTTCAATGAACCATAACCTTCAGTTCTGACAAAAGAAGAAAGATGGCCAGCATCCCTGCTTAACTTTGTGAACATACCATATACAGTGGAGAAAATAATTATTTGACCCCTCTCTGTTTTTGTAAGTTTGTCTAATGACAAAGACATGAAAAGTCTCAGAACAGTATAATTTTAATTGTAGATTTATTTTAACAGTGACCGATAGCACATCAAAAGGAAGATTGCAAAATAACTTTAAATAAAAGATAAAAATCTAATTTGCATTTCATTGAGGGAAATAAGTATTTGAACCCTCTAACAAAAAACACGTAATACTTAAAAACCCTTGTTTGCAAGCACAGAGGTCAAACGTTTCTTGTAATTGATGACCAAGTTTGCACACAGTTTAGGAGGAATTTTGATCCACTCTTCTTTGCAGATCATCTCTAAATCACTAAGGTTTCGAGGCCGTCTCTGTGCAACTTTGAGCTTCAGGTCACTCTGTGGAAGCCAGAACTCTTAATGGTTGGTAGGGGTTCAAATACATATTTCCCTCAATGAAATGCAAATGAGTTTCTATCTTTTATTTTAATTAATTTTTAATTTTCCTTTTGATGTGCTATCTGTCACTGATAAAATAAACCTACCATACAAATTATAATGTACTGAGACTTTTCATCTCTTTGTCATTGGACAAACTGACAAAATCAGAGAGGGGTCAAATAATTATTTCCTCCACTGTACATATTGTACTTGAGTACAGCAAATATTAAGTCAGAAATGAACCAGAAAGAACAGATATTTAACCGTTTTCATTAAAACAGATATTTATTTATGTTATTACATTTATATGAATATATATTTTTTATTATTTTTATATATTTACTACAAAGGTTTTAATATTTGCTTTAAATAAAAGCAGTTAAAAGTTTTGTTTTTTGCTGAGTTTATATACAGCTGATAAACTGACTTTTAATTTCTTTTCATATTCTATAGAAAGACTAGTGGTTTTGCCAGTTTGGACCCAGTTGCGGCATACCAAATTTTAACGGTTGCCTAGTTATAGCTGAAAATTGTTTTTTTCTGCCTCTTACCACCACCAAGTGGCAGAGCTGCACAATTTTAAGCTTACACATATATGTTGCCATAGTTTCTTGAAGATATCTCTTTCTGTTCCAGAGTTAGTCCAAATAACATTTGGCTAACGTTAGCATAGACCAGGGGTGCCCAACCCTGCTCCTGGCAATCAACTGTCCTGCAAAGTGTAGCTCCAACTTTAATCAAACAAACATGCCTTTAAATTTCAAGTGACCCTAAAAAGTAATTAATAATTAGTTTCAGGCATGTTTGATAAGAGTTGCAGGACAGTCAATCACCTGGAGCAGAGTTGGGCACCCCTGGCATAGGTCTACTCATTGGTCTACTGTTTCACGCCAAAATTTCAACTTTTTGTTAATTATTGATATTCAATGTCCACAGATTATTTCTGCAGTGGTTTGGTTTCGATCGGGTAAAAAACCTAGGACTAGTTTGTAAAAGTGTGTAAGCTCATTTTTGCTTGAAAACGGTGCGTCCTAGAGCAAAAATCCAATGCAATCTTTGAGTCTATGACAAACGGTTTACAAGATATGGCCAAAAATGTCCAAAACCTTTGTTTTTGCGCTGTAGTGTCCCTGTTAGGCCGATTGGGACAGTACTTTGTGCCTGAGTAGTGAGGAGTACTACCATGTTTCCAAGTTTCAGCTTTCTAGGCCTTACTGTTTGAGCTGCACGATCAGTTTTAGGGAAGAGTAATAATTTTTTAAAAATCCTAACAATTACAATATGTTTCAGCTCTACACGCTCAAACCCCTTATAATAATAGTAATACAAATCCTAAAAATTACAATAGGGTTTCATCGCTACGCTCTCGAACCTCTAATGAATAAAAACCTGCATCACTACTCACTGAGGTTTGATGTCATGAAGAGGATCGTTATATGTCAAAATGACTCTTTGACAATACAGCATATTGAGAAGGGATGATGCCTTGAGCTTATCAGCTGCTGGCTTAGATCTCCTCTGTAAACAAGATGTGACAACAGCTGGGTCTCTCTCAGATGTACAGTAAAGCCTAAAACAGTCTGGAATTTAAACGGTCAAGAGACCGTAAAAGACAGCCTACTGTTCTTCATTTCCAGAAAAAGTAGTTAACTTTTGGCGAACAACAGGCAAAAAAGCATTAGCCCAGTATTATAATGACTGTGAATAATGTGTACACACTTAAAAGAGAGATTTATATGCAATGCATATTATGAAGTTTATAACCAATTTGTATACACTGGTAAATGTTTAATTACTGGCTATATACCATAGAACATTTGATTTGATTAAGCAGTGCGGTGTAGTTACACATTCATTGAATATTAGATTTGTCATTTGATTGACTGGAAAAGTTGGATGCTTGTGAAATATGCTACTCGTGTTATCCATCATTCAGTCAAACTGTAATTACTGTGGAAGACCAATAGCAACACCATGAGTACAAATTGTGAATTGCAACAACCTTGGCAAACTGGCAGGAAGTAATGTCTAGTTTGTTTCATTCTGATTCGAGGGAATTAAATACTGTGCCTGGTTCTCATAGCTTCTCTGCCATCTCCCTGTTCTGTCATTCAGAGCTGATCTACGGCAAATGTCACCTGGATTCAGTCTGTATCCTCTGCAGTTCTCTGCAACCATCTTATTTACACATGGACTGCATCCGGGAGGCTAAAGTAACCTTGGAATAAGAATGAAACAGACTAGTTTAGATACCATTCTTCTTACAATGTTACAAGTGCATGGTGTTATGACAGGTGTTCCTGATTCCAGTTGACCAAATAAATGTGGCATAACACAAACATATTTTACAATTAGCTTTAGATGTAATGTAAAATATACTTGCATTAATTATTAAAAAAAAGACTTATGCCCTGTTAGCAGCTAAATTTTTGGCATTTTTCAGAAATAAAGCTCATACCTGCTCTGATCTACAGTCACAAGAATCCCAGTTTAGACTGTCTCCATCATCCAAAATAGCAGCGTTATGCCTAATAGTAGGCATGTACATACAGTTTAAGGAATAGTCTTGGATGAATGTTTTAAAATTATTTTTATTAGTGTTAGTGTTGTTATTATTATGATATTGAACCATATTACTCTTGGAAAACGCCATCATTGCAAAACACAAGATTCAGGGGGCGAGGTTGGAGCCACATAGTGGGTGAAGATGGGTGGGTTTAGGAATCGGGGGTGGAGATTGGTAGGTTAAGGGTTGGAGATGGGCGGGTTTAGGAATCGGGGGTGGAGATTGGTAGGTTTAGGGTTGGAGATGGGTGGGTTTAGGGATCAGGGGTTGAAAGGGGTATGTTAGGTGGGAGGAGTTGGATCTGGATCCAACTTTGCGTCCTGGATATGGTCTTAGGCGGCGAAGACCATCAAACAGCAGCTCAGTCAGAATAAACGCGATCGTTTCTAAATTTGTGGACGTTTATAAGTTAGGTAGCACCAATACTACTCCAATATTATCTTATATGCAACGTTGACAAAACAAAATTTTACGTAATTTAGAATCGTGCAAATGTAAAACGTTATGCTTTACTAATCGCAAAACCATAATGCCCGTCATAATATCAGATTGCATCTAGATTGCGTCTATTGCATCTGTACAGTTTAATTACAAACTTTATTACATTTCTCTATAATAAAAAGTTTAAACTCCAAAGTTTATAATCCATCGTGTAAATAGAGTTATGCCATAATGACGTTTATTAATAGGAAACCCCTCCTACTGCAATGGGGCGTGTGTTTACGTCATCACGTGCGGCTGCGCGTACTTGCAGACGTCAAAGCGGGAGTGAGGGCGGAGCGCGGAACAGTGAGGCCAGCGTCCAGTCTTATATATCTGGCTGCTGTGGTCACTCACTGAATCAATGAACGGCACAATGGCTGCATCGTCTAACAGGATCATGCTGGGACCCCTTGTAGCCGCTATCGACCAAGGCACGAGTTCCACTCGCTTTCTGGTAAGTCATATCCTGAGGACCTGTCTTCGTTGTTGTGGTGGAGCCCAAGTGTTTCGCATACAGATAAAGATTGGAGAGTCCTTCTTGCCCTTGCCAACATGTGCGGGTAAATATTTCGGAGCCGGTTCAGCTGGACTTGTGTCATGCCAGTTACCCACGTGGATCTAGTTTCTGTATCTGCTCATTCACACAATGCAAATCCTTCTAGTTAGTCCTATGTCTGCTCAGTGCTTGTGTCTCAAAATCTGTCAAATTTCCTCTTGCTAAAAATCTTTAGATTACCAAGTTACACAATGTTTGGATGTAAGCAGCATTACAAAGTTCAAATGTTTGTTAAAAAAACACTTTAATTTTTACAATAATGATAGCAGTAATCATGTTGTTTTTGTTTGTACATCCGAACTTTTAAAATGACAACATCTCTGGAAGATACTGTCTGGTGCAGGTGTAACGTTATGGGTTTTCATTCCGTTTATGTCTTGTGCGGATTTCTGCTGGTGTAAAAAAGTTTTAAATTGTTTTTCCACAAATTATTATTGTTATTATTTATTTATTTTTTGTATTTGTTGTTTGTTTATTTATTTGTTTGTTTAGTTTTTTGGTCAAATGACTTTAATTAAAGCAGGGGAGATCTGCTGGAACTCGTACCCCCAGTTTCACAGACAAGGCTCAAGCTAGTCCCAGACTAAATTGTATGTTTGAGCTGTCTCAGATGTAGATATCTAGCTCTGACAAATCGGCCAGTGCCATTGTTCTGTGTTAAGATGCACACCTGTAATATTTTCTAACAAGGCATTTTTGTAAAACTTGCTTAAATATCTTGATTTCACTAATGCCTAGTCCTGGCTTAAGCTAAGCCTATTTTGAGAAACCAGGCCATTGTGTTTCTTAAATTTTCTTAAGAAAGACTTAAGTTTACATTCAGAAATCTTGCTTGTGGTGCTCTGTTAGAAATGTCACTGTTGGCTATTGTGGGCTTTAAGTCATAGATCTGATAAGGTTACAATACTTACTTAAGGTACTAAAAGTGGACAACACAATTCAGTTTTTCTTTGTGTTTCTAATAGGAAGACATTTGTGTTTAAAGAGGGTGTGCTTGTAATTCCAGGGCCTGAAAAAGAAACATTTCTCATACTGTTAAAATGTTGTGGCCAGAATTGTTACAGTCAATGAAATCAAACACCGTGATTAATGCCTTTTGTAATTAATACTGGACATTCTAGTTTTCAACATCAGTGACAAATCTGTCTAAAACATTAAGTTTCCATACCAGTGATTTGTGTTTGTCTTATACTGAGCGTTGAACTAGGACAGATTTGAGTCATTAAGATTCAGATTAGATATTATCAAAAATTGACTCTGTTGTGATCAAACACTTACAAGTTTCTAATGACTTAAAAGTTTTTTACTTTCTTAATTATAGGTTTTCAATGCAAAAACAGCAGAACTTCTCAGTCACCATCAGGTGGAGATTAAACAGAGCTTTCCCAAAGAGGGGTGAGTATTGTGTCTCTTGTGTTGACACACTCTGGTTCAATAGGGCAATGGATTATGCAATATAGTATGAGTACAACTTGTGATTCAAATCATAAGTTCACTATTGGTTCATACTGTTATTCTGGATGAGCTGAATAGAATTTCTTCCATTCACATTAGCAAAGGTGTCAGCTGTGTTCAGTTGTGCCCAGTGTGCTATATTTAAGAATCATGCAAACTTCATGTGGCTGGTTGGAGTGAGAACCGGGCTTATTTCAGTACAGTATCATTGAGATAATAGTTGTAGTTTATAGTTTTTTGTGTTATTTTAGTAGAATGATAATAAATAAACCTAAATATGAATATTGAAAAAGTGTTTATGCATATCTTATTTCACTTCAATTTTATTTATGTCAGATAAAAAATTGTTTATGGTTTTAGTGTTTACTATAATAAATTATTAAAAATGATTTATTGTCTTCCCTTAGCTGGGTGGAGGAGGATCCTAAAGAGATTCTTCAGTCTGTGTATGAGTGCATGGACAGAACCTGTGAGAAACTGACTCAGCTCAACATTGACATCTCTAACATAAAAGGTAACACAACAGCTTGTTATTTCTCAGATTTTACATGCGTATGATTGTTTATTTAAATTTTGTAATCTGTCTGCAGCTGTTGGTGTGACCAATCAGAGAGAAACCACCCTTGTTTGGGACAAGGAAACAGGAGAGCCACTTTATAATGCTATAGGTAAATATTATTACCTTAATGTTATATATGCCCAGGGGTGGACTGGCCTTCTGGAGTGCTAGGGGTTTTCCCGGTGGTCCTCTGAACAGCGTAGAGCCTGTAAATGATAGTAAATTTACATATGGGTTGATTGGGACATTTTTCCCATTAGCTTATAAGGGATGATAAAAAATGTCCCAAACAACCTAAATACACCCAATTTTTTGTCAGTCCCTCACGACCCCCTGAGTCAAAACTGTTAATCTATAAATTGTGCTCAGGGCAGCAGTGTCTGTCAATGACAAAATGATTGAAATGGCCTATCAAATCAAAGAAGGTGGGATTGACATTGTTCCTAAAAGCAGAGCAGAAATTCCTGCGTACCGCTGTTAACACTTGAAGAGTGTTCAGCTGCTTGCATCTTACTTCTCAATGTAATTTTCTTCTGTATTATTGCAACACAATGTAATTCCTGTAATTGTGTGTAACGAGCGTTGAAAAAGAATCATAGGTATTTTCATCACATCAGACATAAATGAAGAGTGAATGCATGATGTGAATGGTTTTGTTTTCTTTTTAAAGACGTGGCATGATACGGTGCTGCACTTCTCGTCTGGTGTGCAATGGGCTTAACTCTTTACAGCCTTTAGTTGTCTCTGTCTTCGACAAGACAAATTCAAGTGACCAGTTTTTTTCATAAAAAATATTTTTTACACTGTTCCACATGAGATTTTTTTTAATTAAAACATAAAGTAATTGGTGTTTAACTCGTTCAGGACATGATGAGCTGCTGTGTTGGTCAGGTGTGGTGGGCTGTCTCTGTGCTAGTTAGTCCAGGGCAACGTTTTAGTCCAAATCTGTATATGACCAATGCTTAGTATATGAGTAATCTTTTCTTCAGCAGAGGCTAAGTAATTCCTAATTTGTTTGGATGTGTTTAGTTTGGCTTGATCTGCGGACCCAGTCAACAGTAGAAAGGCTCATCAACAAAACTCCAGGCAGAAACAAAAACCATCTCAAGGTGAGAGTGCTTGTGGCTCCTTGTAAGACAGACAGAAATGACATCCACAATCCATTATTATGTTAAAGTTTATGTTTTGCAAAAAACATGGTTTCGAGAGGATCGTGAACGCAGTAATCACCAATGGCTGGTAGACGATTTCCTAATCAAGCATGCCCAATCAAATTCACCTCCCTTTACTATAAAATATCCCAGCTTCCATGTTCCCACATCTCGCTTTAATCGCACCCCTCCTCCTCCCCTTCTTCACCTTCTACCTCTTCTCCCTCGTCAGGGGGGCAGACGGTGAACGAGCCAAACGCCGAACCGTCACACTCACCCTCACCATCACTAGGGTTTGGAGTCTGCCGTTTTTCCTGCTCGCTCCCCAGACAGCTCGCCAAATTTGCACTATATACTGTATATTCCATTATATTACAAGGAAACGAGAACTCTTGAAAGTACTGAAAACAAAAAAATGAGCCTTTGTCTTTTTCTAAACAGGCCTTTAGTGATATTACAGTCTCACAGGGTCCAAAATAAACTTTATGGAAAGTTTCTAAAAAATGTACCATTCAGTTAACTGTATTTTGTATGATTGCTCAAAAAAGATCACTACACCAGGATAAAAATCACAGGCATTTTCTATTTTCATAATCTCGCCTGCATCTCCCTGTCCTTGTCTGTGAGCTGCATGCAAACAGGTCGGCAGGACATGATGCAAAAGATGCCCATCTCAGCCTTCTGCCCCACAGTGAAAGCAGACGAAGGGAGTGTGTCTGATTTGAGAGTCATCGGAGGATTAGATCTGTTTCTGAGATCCTTTCTAAATGCTTAGCCCACCCGCAAAAAAGGGCTGCCCTTGGCTAAAAGGATTTCTCTCTATAAGAGTTATTTTATCATGACTCAGTCAGTATTAAAGCAGGATTAAACCTATTTGAAGATAAAGTGTTTGACAGCTACCAGGAGAGTAAGTCAGCAGAGTCTGTGATTGAGTAAAATAGTCTAACAGTAATGAAGTGTAGGTCACACAGATGTGAGGAAGAGGACATACTGTGACATATCGGTGAAGGCTTCGATTCAATGTAAACTGAAATTACAGACACTAAATCCTCACCAGAGGTACAGCTGCACTCTATATGAATATATACAAACATGATAATCAAAAGGGTCGTTCCATGTTAAACCAAACAAATTTTACAGATGAAATTTAGGATTTATTAGTTTTATTCATTCATTCAATCAATCATTCATCTACTGAAGAAAGGAAATCATAAATACAAAAAAATCTGTTAAATGCAATAGATGAATCAAGTATCAAGTAATTTACTATTTATATGTGTGTTTGTGTGTGTGTGTGTGTGTACCGACAATGTTAACTTAGGATTTACAGCCAAATTATAGGAGAGGGAAATGGCTTTAAAAAAGAAGACCTTATTACATATAGTTATTTATTACGGAGGATCAGCATTTAAATATCCATGGACTGTCGCTAAAACTTGATGTTCTATCATGTTGGAAATATGCCCTACAACAGATCCAACCCTAAACCTACACAATAGTGTTAATGCAAAACCAGTATAAAAATGAATTTGTTGATGCAACCATGCCAGTTTAATTTACTTTACACATATTTGAATTGTTTTGTTTAACCGCAGTGACACAGGATTTCAATCGGAGCTCGCCTCTCAAATATATCCCTGTACTCCGTGAGTGTTACACTGTCACCTGATCATGTGTTTATTTTCGGCTTGTCCATGTGCTCTGTGTTTTGTTTTCATTTCATTTTCCCTTGCGCTGTGTCTTGTTTGTAACCCCGCCCATCTCTTCAGTGTTCACTCCCTACCAGCCATGTGTCCAGGTGTTTCCTCTTGTCTTTTGATTAGTCTTTGTATTTAGTTAATTCACTGTCTTCAGTCTGGTGTGAGTTGTTAACGTGTCATGTTTCTTCGTGGAGGCTCTGCATAGCTCATCGCGTATCTAAAAAAAAAAAGTAAAGTCTGGTGTAGAGATCTTTTTAGAGAAAGCATACAAATTACAGTTAACTGAATGGTCAAATTTTTAGAAACCTGCCATAAAGTTTATTTTGGACCCTGTGAGACTGTAATATCGCTAAAGGCCTGTTTAGAAAAATTCAAAGGCTAATTTTTTGGTTTTCTGTACTGTATGTTTTGTTTTATGTCACCTATACTACATCAAAACATGCATAGTTGTTTGTGCCAGGAAAGTAGAACGAGAAGGTAAGATTTTCAGCAAAATGATCCAAAACATAAATAAAAAAATTTATAATTTGGCAAAATACTGCAGATACATAAATAAATAGCGGCAAACACTTGTGTGCTTGTATAAATGTTATTTGAATCCAGGCGCTGTTGGGCAGCTTGGCTCTTAAATGTTTAAACTAGCTTCTGCTTTGACGGGCTATAATTATGTGCGGATGCTCGTGGGTGACACAACTGAACACCCAACAATTACCAATCAGTCTGCTGAATGTGAGAGCTCATGTGGATAATGACAGCGGAGCAGTGAACTGTGATTGGAAGGTGGGCATTCGCTCTCTCTCTCTTGTACTTGTAGTAACTGCCAGTCTCCTTGATGCTTCACGACTTGAAATAGACATTTGCTTGCTTTTTTCTATCTCTGTGTTCTTTTGTCATTTAGAACAATTTGACATTCACTGCACCTTTTCCATGTACAAATTATTCAGAAAAAAATTAAAGTAAAAATACCATGGCGATTTTGAAATGGCAGACTCCTACAATACACATGATACCATTTAGGTATTAATATGTGCCTTTGCGGTACTATGCACATTTAGGGGTAAATTTTGGAGGCATACAGCCTCAGTGACCACTTTTGTACCTTCTTTTTATGAGAATGTAGTATGCATATTCAACACTATGTGAATTACACTATAACATTTGCAAAAATATGCACAGTACAACATTTTTTTTTTTTTTTCAGTGCAGTGCACTAAATTTGAGCTTTCATTCACTGTGTGATGAAAGCACTGGAAGCATTATTGCCTGGGATTTTTTTAACATCTAGTTCTTTCTCGTCTTTTGATCAGACTGGCAGAAGTTTTTAAATAGATTAGATAAGATTAGATTAGATTAAACTTTATTGTCATTACACATGTACAAGTACAAGGAAATTAAATGCAGTTTATCAGGTTATGGGGGCAAAGAAGTCAGTGTGAGGCAGAGTTCAGTAAGGAGATAGCTCTTGGGAAAAAAGCTGTTGCTCAGTCTACTGGTGCTAGTCCGGGGGAGTCTAAACCGTCTGCAAGAAGGCAGGATGGAAAACAGTCCGTGGGGGGCATGAGAGTCCTTAAAGTGCCCCTATTATGCCATTTTAAAGGTTGCTAATATTGTTTTATGAGTTTTGTAAAAAAAAAAAGGTTTACATGTATGCAAAGTCAAAAAACACTTTAGTTTTCTCTTAAAATAGATTTTATTTTACTCCATTCCTATATGATTCGTAAAAAACGACTCGCGTGAAGCAGTTTTGACCCTCACAGTGATTGGTCAGATCCGCAGCGCTCCACAGACTCAAAGCTTGAACAAAAACTCTTAACATGGACAGTGCTTTTGTAAGCTAATCGGGCACACCTCTACAGTGGACTTTATATATATATATATATCTCTATAGTGAGCATATATATAGCATTGCATAAAGCATAACACTGTGTTAAGCATCGTTTATCATTACTAAGACCACATTTACACATAGTCGGGTAATTAGAGAAATAAATAATACTCCCCTACGTTTTCAATAATGACATTGTGCACGCAACATAATTTATAGCAGGTGAATACCTGCTTCTTTCCTTCGTGTAAACAGGGCCTTAAACTCATGATGAGACAGACAGACAGTTGCATCAATCTCAATGTTTAGTCTGCATTATAGCCCCACAGCTGAACATCAGAACTAACGTTATAGAGCAAGTTAGCTGGTTACCGAGACATATGCAGGGTTGTTACACAACATCACGTACACAAATACGATCGCAAGAAAATACAATCATCAATTTTTAATCTTACTTACAGTTAGAAGTTCAGAGGAGCAAGCAGGTCCAAATAAACTGGACTCTGATCCTTCTATTAAGACCAAACGTTTGGTGAATATCACCTTGTACTCCAAGATTGAAAAAGCAGCCATCAGTAAAATTATGTGAACACAACAAGAGACTGTACTAATGAGGTGTTGTTGAAAAAAAGAATGTTAATCACTCATTCTTTGTAGATTCATCTTTCAGAAGGGCATATAAAACAAATTAACTCTCGCCGGATACAGCGTTTTCTTCACTTGATGTAATCAATGTAGAGATTGTACTGTTTGGGGCCGGGGCAAGCTGTTTGCAACATAGAGGGCGGACATTATGCAACATATGTTACCTATTGACGTGGCTTGGTAACAGAGAAAGATTCAAAAAGGTTGACGACTCTTGAGTCGACTTTTGATAGTTTATGATAGTTTATGTTTACATACAGCTACATGACACAATGCATGAATGATCATTTTTGAAAAAGCATAATAGGGGCACTTTACGAATACTGTGTGCTCGATGCAGACAGTGTTTCTTCTGGATGTCCTCATTGGTTAGAAATACCTGTGATGCGCTGGGCAGCTTTCACCACCCACTGCAGTGCCTTACACTCAGCAACAGAGCAGCTCCCACACCACACTGTGACAAAGTTAGTTAGGATGCTCTCTATTGTGCAGTGGTAGAAGTTCACCAGGACAGCTGGTTCTTCTTTAGTTTCCTCTAGAAGAAAAGACGCTGGTGAGCCTTCTTGACCATGTTGGAGGTGTTGGTGGTCCAGGTTAGGTTCTCCGAGATGTGTGTCCCCAGGAATTTGAAGAATGACACAGTCTCAAAAGCCATCCCGTTAATGTGGATGGGATCATGTGAGCTTCTTCTCTCCTTCCTAAAGTCCTCAATGAGCTCCTTGGTCTTGGTGTTAAGGATTATTGTCTTTGCACCACGTGGCCAGATGCTGGAACTCCTTTCTGTAGGCAGTCTCATCGTTGTTGCTGATGAGAACGATCACCATAGTATCATCAGCAAACTTGATGATGGAGTTGGATCCATGTACAGGTCTGCGGTCATGGGTGAAGGGGGAGTAGAGGAGGGGGCTCAGCACACAGCCCTGTGGTACACCAATGTTGAGTGTGATGGTAGTGGAGCAGATGTTGCCTGACCTAACATGCTGTCTTCTGTTGGTCAGAAAGTCCATAACCCAGTTACATAGTGCCTAGGTCTCTGAGTTTGGAAATTAGCTTGGAGGGTATGACAGTGTTCAATGCTGAGCTGAAGTCAACAAACAGTATCCGTGTAAGTGTTCTTATTGTCCAGGTGTGTGAGTACAGAGTGTAGTGCCATAAAGACTGCATCCTCTGCGCTTCTATTGCCTTGGTAGTCATTCTGGTGTTGGTCCAGGGTAGTTGAGAGAGTCCTTCAGATGTGACTGGACTAACCGCTCAAAGCACTTCATGATGAAAGGCTTGAGTGCTACGGGGCGGTAGTCGTTCAGGCACGTTGGGCTAGAGTGTTTATACTTTATATACTATATATTTTATAGGCCTGTACACACCAGGACGATTATTGGTCACGAATATCGTCACAATTTTCCCTGTTCATACCCACACGATTTTCATTGACAATGTGCTGGTGGTGCTTAATGAAAGGTGGCACTGTGCAACTTTTTATGCTTCTGACACGTGCTTGTCACACAGAAGAAGAAAAGAGCCAGGAGACGCGGTTGTCAAAATCATTCACGTGCTTCTTTGTTAACTGGCAAAAAACATGGATATTCAAGCAGCAGCTCTAATGATGAAAAAAAAAAACAAGACCAGCAGCTCTACATTAATCCGTGTATCATTCGTCCATTCTATTTTCAATTGAAAAAGGAAAATCAAAAAATGAAAATCTGATTGTTTTTTTGTTATTTGATTTTGAATCAGAAACGAAAATTTTGTTTTGCATAAAAAATACAAAATTTGTATTACTGTATTAAAATATGATAATTACTGTATTGTATTAAAATATGAAATACAACACAATTATTATTTTTTTTTTATTAATTGAAAATGGAAAGGACGAATGATACACGGATTTACATTCATCTTTCCGAGGTGTATCTTCTTCGTCTACTTACTTCGTGTGCTCGGCAAAACCGTTTTGTGCTTGAGGGCCACCAAGTGCATCAGCAGTTCCAGTCACGTGAACAAAAGCAGCAGTTTCTTTGGTCGGCCAGATTTTAATGCTTCAAACCAAAAAAAAAACGAGACTGAGACATCTTTTTTTGTTAAAATGACGCTTTGACACATCAATTTTTTTACGCTTTGGTGTACACGAAGCGTTAAACATCAGCGATATTCGCATGGAAAATCCGTCCTGGTATGAACAGGCCTTAATGTATTATGGCTAGCATTTAAATATATTTTTAATGACACAATTATAATGATAAAGCTGCATACATACTACATATGTTTTTCATAATACATAGTTTTGTGGCTTCAATTAAGTTGTTTGGAACTTATATTGCATTTTTGCATTTGTAGTGTACACTGCAGTATGTATAGTCCTTTAGCTTTTTCATTTAAGTGTTTGACTTTGTGTTTATTCGTGTACATGTATTTATGAATGTATGATTGCATATTGAGGTTCAAATGCAATATTTCTTTTGCAGTCAGCTTTAATAATGTTGCCTCCTATCAAGATGACAATATGAAGCACCACTTACATTATCCTGACCTCAAACACTTGAAACGAAGAGCAAGAAAACGATAACGTTAGAGATCCGTTAGAGAAATACGTAGCCCACCTCGTGGGTGATTATAAGCCATTTGAGGACAGGCTCCTATTGTGCTACAGATAATCACAGATTTATATGGAGCAATCAGGTATGAGGTTATGTGCTGTATTATGTATTTCTGGAGATCATAATCCCTGATTGAACAGTCTTTGATGTGTCTGCGGGAAATGAAGCCAGGTGTACCTGTACGGAGGAGGGTAATCCTTCCTGCGGGAGTAAACCAAGTGCAAACCATTTATGATTAATACAGGAAGCTGGAAAGGTGGCCTGTTGGTGTGTGCGTGCGTGTGTGAGGAAGATTCCATCATGTCATACACCCTTTAAATCCCCCTCAATATGAGGGGTTACATCAGGTGAGCAGGATAACAGGTTGCAGTGGTGCTAGAGAGAGGAGGATGATGGATGTTTGCTGGCTCAACTCAGCATGAATGTGTGTAACTGCACTATTTTGGTTTAATACATTTAAAGGGATTTTGTGTAAAATTTAGACACCGCTAGGTGGCCTCTAAGTGTGTATATGCTTACATATAGCATTTAAATTTACATATGGCTCTTAAATTTGTTAATTTTAATCTAGAAATAAAGAGTTAATTTGCAAAAATGAACAGCGTGTGTCCTGTATAGACACGGTGTAACATTGGTTTTGCTTTGTTTCACAGAACTAATTGTTGCCGGGGTTGGCAGGCATATGTGTGGGCGGAGCTATCAAAATAGGTGCAAGACCCTTTTGAGGTATTTGATATATTTTCATGAATTCGTACGGACTGGCAGACCTTCATTTAGGGTTCAATATTATAAGCATATGTGCCACACTGTTAATTATCGCAGACATTAACTTCAACTCATCTCTCAGTTTGTCAAACAATAAAAATGTTCATGGAAATCCTTTGGCTTTGGATGTCTGTGGGGCAAACTTCTTTATATTTGTCCATATATACCCACAGTACTACAGTGCTTTTACAATCTAAATATAAGTTTTAATTGTTACCTGAGTGTGCTGCAGATGTTGTTCATAGAATGTGCATTGAATTCGTAATATTTAAACTCTCAAATAATTAGATCCACATTGTATATTGGAAATGGCATTTTTCTCTGTGATTGTAACAAAGCATGTCTATATTTCATTAGCGATTAGTCATTCATAGAACCCCTCTGTTCATTCTCAATCATGTACAACATATTTTAGATGAATTACTAATTTTAATAAAAATAGACTTTTTGTTACTGTAGTGAAATTTCTGTATAAAAGCTTGAATATGTATGACCACTTATTAATGCAGAAATAAAGCTTAGATATTTAAATTAGTTTATATGCATAGAACTGGAGGAAAAGATGGATTGTGAAAATGTTCAATAATTTTACATATTTCTCTGTCGTTAGTGGTGTCTGTGCCCTTTGACCTCAGCGGCTCTGTTCCAAGACCTAGTGACCTTCCTAAATATGCAGCATTTTTACTTGCTTAAAAAGTTTGTTCTAAAATTTGTGATGATAGCTTTTTAGAGCTCCTTTGTTAGGCCATGTGTTTTATTGCTTATGAAAGGATCACACTTTTAGATTATCATACTAATGTCAAATTGTAATGAGTCTATTTTGTGCTTTGAATGCACTATTGTGTAGAGTATTTCAAATCACTCTTCATTTTCATTTCAATCAGGATGTTGCTTTTGATAACAGTTTCCTATAAAGGAAGCATATAGTTAGAAGCCTGCCTAGGTTTTAGAACACAGCCAGAGTAGATTGCTGATTATTCAGAGACATCTTCTGCGGAAACCTGCATCCCCACCAAAGAATGTCACAGGTGGCCAAATAGAAAACTGCTAAAACCAGGTGGTTATTTCTTGTTTGGGGAAACAGAGCCGAGCCTGGAAGGGTGGAATGGTCTGCTGGGTGAAGACCTGTCATCGTAGGGGTCACAGACTCATTTGCCGTTTGGAAGAACCTGTGAACTCAAGAGTACTTTTGAGCCAGACTTGTAATACAAGGCTGTTAGCTGGTTAACATGGTTAGGTAACCCCTGCTGGTATATGCAATAACTAGACCGTTCTGGGTCCCTAAATATTTTTTCTGTTGATGGCCACTTAAAAGTAGTACTTTTTTTTCTGCAAGCAAAAGATGATCAGAAGTTAGTTTATGTTCTTGAAATACACCTAGATCACATTTACTTATTAAAAATACAGCCATTGTATATATATATATATATATATATATATATATATATTAGTGGTGGGCCGTTATCGGCGCGAGACTCTTATCGCGCGATAAAAAAAAATATCGCCGTTAATCTATTCACAAAGTTGGGTTGGGAGCTGGGTCTG
>JAUCMT010000134.1:2812771-2822820 GCA_032357475.1 Enteromius thamalakanensis
GCCCAATCAAATTCACCTCCCTTTACTATAAAATATCCCAGCTTCCATGTTCCCACATCTCGCTTTGATCGCACCCCTCCTCCTCCCCTTCTCCACCTTCTACCTCTTCTCCCTCGTCAGGGGGGCAGACAGTGAACCCTCACACTCACCCTTGCTAGGGTTCTATTTCCTAGGGTTCGGAGACCGCCGTTTTCCCGTCTCGCTCCCCAGACAGCTCGCCAAATTTGCGCTATATATATTTCATTATATTACCAGGAAACAAGAACTGTTGAAATAATTTTCAATATGCCAGATATGAAGTTTCCAGGACATAAAAATTTAAGTTTTGGCTAAAGTTTGGCTGTTTTAGCACTGTCCCATTTTTTGTTTCAAGCAGAAATGTTAAAACATTGAGGAAAAATTGTGCTCATCAAGCCACTTCAAACTGTACTCTGGTTATTTGTTTCTGTTATTAAAAACTAAATTAAACAAAAAACTAAAAAATGAATGTTTGTACTTCTCTTGCTTTATACAGCACAAAACTGGCCTACCCATCAGCACATACTTTAGTGCAGTGAAGTTGCGCTGGCTGATGGATAATGTGGAGAAGGTCCATGAAGCTGTGCTTTCTCACAGGGCCATGTTTGGAACAGTGGATTCCTGGCTTATCTGGGTAAGAGCAGTGGTAGTGAGGTTTCTTTTCTGCATCTCTAGTCATTGTGTATATAAATGAATGAATGACATATGTATTTTGAAGTTTAACGGTAAAAGAAGAAATCAGTACCTGGCTTAGAATTATTCCTTAATCCACTATGTTTAATGATAATACTGATACTTTAAAATAAACTCAAGCACTTGGTCTTCAATTGATATCAGATTCTCTTATTAATATGGTTCAACCACTTTTCAGAATACATTATACTTTCTGTCTTCTTAATCAAGCATGTCTGATTCAGTTCATCAGCTTATTAGAGAAGATTATAAGACCTGAAATGGATGTGTTAGACAAAGAAGACATGAGAACTGTGTGGTGTTGAGGGGACTCCAGGAACGTGGTTGGGAACCACTGCTCTAATCGGCATGTAGTTATCATGAAGTAAATATTTTAATTTGTTTAAATAATAAGCGAAAACCCCTAACTTTCAGTGCCTGACGGGGGGTAAGAAGGGAGGTGTTCATTGCACAGATGTAACCAATGCCAGCCGGACAATGCTCTTCAATATTCACTCAATGGATTGGGATCCGGAGCTCTGCAAGTAAGGACAAAATTCCATGCATACATAGTTTTAAATATTTTTTTCTGATCCAAAGCTTATTTGCATATGCAAATGTAAAAAAGAATGTTGGATACTTCTCCAAAAAAATGTAAAGTGCCTCTATTATGCAACTTTTTAAGGCTGCTGATATTGTTTTGAGAGTCTCCTACAATTAGGTCTACATGTATGCTAGGTGAACAAACGGCTTTGTTTTCTGAAAATAATTCAAATTCAAAGAGGTTCTGAGGTTCATTCTATCTAGACCACTCCTTTCCATGAGCCTACTCCGTTCTGATGCAAACTTTTTCACGGTCGTCTTCCAATTGGTTGAATTACACAGGAAACATCTGTTATGTTTTTATTTTTTTATTCTACCTGGAAATGTTCCGACTGATGGCGGACCCCCTCACAAAAGAAGAAGCCTGCCATGTTTACAACAATTTTTTTATTATTCTTCCTCTGTATAAAATATGCAGACTGGTGACCAAACTGTAAAGCTGGGGGAATAATCTGGGCAAAAGTTGTGTAGTGTGTTTTTACTGATTTTAAAGATTTATTCATATAATATTTCTTCCATTTATAACAGATATTTTGATATACCAATGGAAATTCTGCCAAAAGTGAGAAGTTCCTCAGAGATTTATGGTTTAATGGTAAGTGTTTGACCTCAAAGAGAGAATTTCTTTCTGTACTTACATAATGCATGGGTAGGATTCTGCTGTGACAAATTGATGAGAGAGAAATGATCTTTGCTCCTGAGCAGTGTCAAACAGTTACTGTGTGTTCTTTAACTGTACATGCACAATCTGCAACATCTCTCCATCCAAAGTTGAATTTTGTTGTGGAGCAGACATTTAACCCTTTGGAGATTTTAGTGTGTCCCTCTTTATCATGATTATATTTTGTGTCCTGTGATCTCTCTGGGCTGACTGATAGAAAATCAGTTCTAATCTGGTGAGTATCTCTAGCTGTCTTGTCTGGGAAAACTTTGCTGTCATGTTGTCATCACAGAAGTTGGTGCATTTCCAATATGGAGAAAGCATGCTTCTAATATTTTTGTTGTTAAGTGCATTTTCTATATTCCTAAGTAAAGGTCTTATTGGAAATGTACCGGATGGTGATCTTATCATTGTTTTTCATTGTGTTTTGGCTTGACACCCAATGCACTGCCTGTCCTGTTCCAACAGCTCTTGGAGTTTAGGAACTTTTTCATTTAGTTTTCTGGCTATGGTTCTCTTCTTTGTTGCCTTTTTTCTTCTTTATTCATTCACTATGGCTGAAGCCACACAAAAGCAGCTTTTCACAGTTTTGAACATGCTTAGTCACTGTATGTTTAGAGCAGATACTTGCAGCACACAGCAGCAGATGATTTGCCAGGGATACTTATGTTCACTAAAGTATAAGAATTAATAAATATTAATCTGACTCAAGTGTTTAAGTTCTGGCTTTAAGCGGGGGGTTGAATAATGCATGGTAATTATTATATTCATTTGTATATTATAAAATTCTTCCCCTAATGTTTTACCTTTTTCACTTGTTTGTTTGTTTGTTTTTTAATACAGAAATCTGGCCCTTTAACTGGTGTCCCAATATCTGGGGTAAGATTTTTTTTTTTTAGAAAGATTAGAAAAACATTATAAATGTGTGTAAAGTCAATCGCATCCTATTAACCCATCCAAAATTAAAGTTTTTGTTAATATATGAATGTGTGTGTGTGAGTGTTTGTTTATTATGTATGTTATATAAACACACACACACACACACACACACACACATACAATACATATTTTAGGAAAACAAATTTACATGTATTTTAGTGTATGTATTTGTATAATTTGTATTGTAATTATATACAATATAGACTGTTTCAACAATATAAACAATGTTACTGCACATTCGTGCTTTTTTTCCACTAACGTAACTTTCAGTAGACATCCAAATAGAATCGCTAACAACAGCTACGTCCTTCTAGAGTAGATTTTTTTTAATAACAAGTGAAATATGTTCGCTGTGTAAATTATTAAATTAATAAAATATTAAGATTTATTAAAAATGCAAACACATTTTTTGCCAGCAGGAGAAATGAGAGGTTCTCACGGCTGTAGACAAAGCAGCTCCGAGCTTATAAACAAACACAATCTTGTATGCAGGATTAAATGAAAATTACAATTTTCGAAAGACAGTCTTCCTTCAGAAATAAAGTGATATAAAAACACTGTATAGGCATAACATTTTCTTAAATAAGTATATACATGTGTTTATTTATACATAATAAATATACACAGCACAAACACGTATATTACATACACAAAAACATTTATTTTGAGTGTGTTAATTGTATGACAACACTAAATATATTACACAGTGCCATTTAATTATTTTTAGTTAGACAATAAATTGACCATAATGCATATAAAATACTTTGCCTTCAGGGTCTCAAAAATGATACAGTAACTCACAAATACTTTCTTAAGTCTAATAAAATTTTTTTAAATCTGTTAACAGTGTCTTGGTGACCAGTCTGCTGCACTGGTGGGACAGATGTGTTTCAAGGATGGACAAGCCAAAAACACGTAAGAATTTGTTTTATAAATGTGTTATCTCAGTTCTTAATAGCCTAATTTGTCATCTTTCAAAAATGTACACTTAGACTTTAAGAAGATGTCATGATTTTGTACATTTGATCACAATGTGTAACTTAGGTTTTTGTTTTGAATTTATTTACAGTTATGGGACTGGTTGTTTCCTGCTTAAAAACGTAGGAACAAAGGTATTTAACATTCAGCATACTTAAAGCTTAAAAAAAAAAAAAAAAATTGTAAAATTTACATTGGATTTTTTTTTTTTAATCTCCTGAAGCCTGTAATGTCGGACCATGGACTTCTGACAACAGTCGCATATAAACTAGGGCGTGACAAGCCAGCCTGCTATGCACTAGAGGTGATGCTGTTGAAAGTTTATTACATTATCATGATCTTGGCAGATAATTTTTTACCAAAGCAATGTGTTATGTTTATGTGGCAGCTATTTCCTTCCATTCCCAAATACTTGAAAAGCCTATTAATTTCTCATAATTACTTTGCGATTTAAGAATACTTTACTCTTGCTCAGCTGGAGTTTTGCTTTTCTAGGGTTCAGTTGCCATTGCAGGGGCAGTTGTGCGTTGGCTAAAGGATAATCTTGGAATTATCCAAACCTCTACAGAACTAGGTGTGTTTGTGTAAAGTTTCTATTTATTCCATTACGCAAGAGCATTTAACCCAATTTTTTTTTCCCTTTTTTTTTTTTTTTTTTTTTTTTCTTCATTTCACCCTAGAGAAACTAGCTGCTGACGTTGGCACATCATATGGATGTTATTTTGTCCCTGCATTCTCTGGATTATATGCACCATACTGGGAACCAAGCGCCAGAGGGTTAGTGACGGATACATTTATTTGAAAGTAGAAATGCTAAAACCTGAAGAGAATGAGCAACTTTGGAGAAATGCATTAAAAGCAAAAAAAAGATGTTTATTATTTGAAGCCCAGTTATTACATGTAAAAAGTACTAAATTTAACCTTTTATTTATTTTACAGAATCATCTGTGGTCTTACACAGTTCACCAATAGGAGTCATTTGGCTTTTGCAGCACTTGAAGCTGTCTGCTTCCAGACACGAGAGGTATTGCTTGATGAATTGGCCTCTGCATGATTATATATTCTTATCACATGGCTGTCTAAAATAACTGATTCTGAAAATTAACTGTCGACAAAGACTTGTACTATTCAAACTAATAATTTCAAATAAAATTTTCTTTTGTTAATTTGTTTTATAAATAGATTTTAGTGTAATAAGTAGGAAAATGCTATCCAGTTAATTTCCTGATCACCATGTTGAGGTTATTTTGCCGGGTCAGTTTGCTGTATATTATCCCTTACTTAGTTTTTTTACAGTCTTAAGGATAGAGGCGTTTTTTTTTTTTTTTTGAGTATGTCACACGTAAATCATAGACTATTAAAAAAAAAAAAATAAAATAGTTTTTTTTACGGATGCTAAAGAATGCTCATATTTGTTCTAGATTCTGGATGCAATGAACCAGGACAGTGGTATTCATCTGTCCCAGCTCCAGGTTGATGGAGGCATGACGTCCAACCGGTTACTGATGCAGCTGCAGGCTGACATACTGTGCATCCCTGTCGGTAAGATGCATGTTTTCATCTTTATATGAGAATTTTAATCAACACTAGTCTAAATGTAATTTTACTGGTGTTTGCAAATGGCTGGATATGTGATATAATTTGTATGTATTTACAGTAAAGCCGTCCATGCCTGAGACCACAGCACTGGGTGCTGCCATGGCAGCAGGAGCAGCTGAGGGGGTCAGTGTGTGGAGCCTAAGTCCAGAGGATCTCTCTGAGGTCACTTCAGAAAAATTCGAACCTCAGATCAACCCAGAGGGTAATCGAATCTAAAGTTCACCACTTACCAGTTCATAACAAATGTATCTGACTAATTATGTGAATAGTATGCATTTTCTGTTGCATGACCCTTTCTGACAACACTGAACAACTTTATGTATTCTTACAGGGCACAACATTGTGTTCATGATTAAGGGATTGATCACTTTGGTTCTCTTAAATCTTTTGATCTTGAAAAAACTAAAAAATGAAACATTATAGTCCAGGTCCTCTTAGGAATTACACAGTCGTTTTAACAACAAAACTAATTCTACAAAACAAAAGGCATAAGAATGTGGGTACATGGCTCTTTGAAGAAAGGAATTCTTCAGAATTCTGTAGTTTTTTTATGGTCTCTTTTAAGGTTGCATTGTGTGACATCACTTCCTGTTTAGTTCCTGGTTAGTTCAGATGTCTTTTGTCCACTTTATGTTCTGAAGCAGACTGAGAGCCACCTCTTCAGGGGTCTTGATCCATTAGTTTGGATGGCATCATTCACAGTGTTTGTTTGAATCAAGAGAAACCTGCTAAGTGTGAACACACCATAAATAAAACTGCAGATGAAACTTTTTTTTTTTCCTTTGTGCAGAGAGTGAACTGCGATACGCTCGCTGGAAGAAAGCTGTTCAGAGGGCTATGAACTGGGAAACCACAGAACCAGTCAACAATGGAAATGGTGTGTCTATTTATTTTATTTTGTTTTATTTGACTTAATTATCCAATCAATCAACTAATCAGAAAAACATCTTATACAAATGCAAATAATAAAAACGGCAAATAACTACATGCAATAATTTTTTAACATTTTGTATTTAATTGGTACTAAAAAAATGCATGTTTTTTTTTCATCTGGAAAATCTGTACCTTTTTGCTCATGTTTGTTCCATTTATAAAATAAAAAAAAAATACAATTTCAACCAGGCCCACAAAAGTAAAGAGATCAAAGATTGATGTAGGTTTGTAGTAATCAATAACCAGAGGTATTGACCCAGAATGTCCAAAGTCATGGGGTTGGATGTTTTGCAAGTTTTTTTTTTTTTCTTAAAGAGGTGCAAAGTCCTATTTCTGTTTCTTGTTTTCTGCAAAGTTATTGATTATCTGGCTCAGGTAGAACTAAACTCTGAAGTAATTATTTATTTATTTTTATTTTTTTGACAAAATCAGTAGTTACTTAATTGTCCCACTTGTTTTCTCTTTCCTTTCACTGTCTTGCGTGACATGGACCTGTGTTCTGGACAACCAACAGAGGACACTAGTATCTTCAGTAGTGTTCCCTTGGGCTTTTACATTCTGGGTAGCATGTTTATGTTAATTGGAGCAAAGTACATTGCAGGTCAGTGTGAGAGCGAGTGAATGAGAGATGGTGAAAAAGAGGGATGCATGTTCTGTATGTGTGTCTTTTAAGTCCACCGGCCTGGTAGAGAGTGGTGAACATGAGCGTATAACAAGCACTCATTAGTTTTCTTGTACTAGTGTGAATGAGTAACGTAGAATAGCATTTCCTGTGAGTCTGTAAGGAGGAAATTGTGGAACAGGTCCCATTTATGTGCAATGGGATTTATATATATATAAAAAAATAAGTTTACAAATTTTGATCAATTGGAGAGTGCTGTGTCATTGATGGCTGTAAACATATGGCTTGGTATGGTAAATCTGATGGGGAAAGGGAACCTGTTCTAAGAATCTCTGTCCAAAACTTGCTTTTGCTCATTATTGGTTTTCCTTTCTTCATCTCATCCAGTGTTACACTATTTCAAACATTTATGTGCATGCTAAAAACATCTCTTCTCATGAGTTGAGAAAACCTGTTGTTTTTGCTGTTTAACATTTTGCTTTTTTTTTTTCTTTCGCTACAGCAGGACAGAAGTAAACTTGAACCTTACTGCATTGCAGAAGATGGGAAATGAAGTCATTAGAAGGTCCAAGACTTTTACCCCTTCAAAATCACGATGTGCTGTAGTGGCCTTTGCAAAAGACATTCCTACTGAAAGAGTTGTTACTGCTTCCTGCAGCAATGACAAATTAAGACCTTTCTGGCCACACAGCCGGAAGTTTTATTGATTATATCTAGTATGATGAAATCATTATTTCTCGTGTCTTCATTACTGCTGTTTCCCTACACTAAACAGTACAATCTAATGCAATTGTCAATGACAGGAAAAGACTCTTGGCTGTAGTAATCAGTCATTGTCAAATTTTAGAAAAAAAAATTTTAATGGCACTAACAGTCACAGACATCAACAGATGTATGTCAGTTTTAGTTTAAAGTTTGAAAGAGCAAGACATACTGTTAATACAATTTAGTTACTTCTCAAACCTATTCGGGAGAGTTTTAGTGCACTTTATAATGTATGATGCTGTTGTGTGTAACAGCGAGGGAACTGTACAATCTCATGTACATAATATTGCGATGTTTGTCTGTTAAACATGTTTGCCATTTTGTTGACAAAAATACTGTGCATTGAAATAATGTGGGAAGTCGCTAACAGAAGCATAGCTTCTGCCTCCTATAAGAGAGACCATTAAACAGGATGTCACTTGAGCAGTATTGAATCAACATCTGAACAATTACTGACAAGGTCTGTGTAACTTTATATGAACAAACACACTGTTTTGTTATCAATTGTAGAGTACTGTTTTTGTCAAGTCACTGTAATTTAATCTCTGAAATTGTGCGTGTAAATTACATTACTATTCAGTTAAAGTATTTCCTTTCAGTTCCAGCAACTGGTTTCTTTTTAAATATCTAACCTGAACTTGAAAGAAAATAGTGGACACCTGATTTTCTGTCACAAGTTCCATGACAATGAAGACTTTATGAACAGCTGCAAGCATATGAACCATTTTTTTTATTATTTGTTAAATGGAATAATACAGTTGCCAATTTAATGGGTTTCTTTATTATATACGTTTGCATTTTTAAAAAAGCCAATCTGTTTTGTGAGAAGCACTTGTTTAATGTACTCTGAATGGTACTTCCTTGATTTGTCTTTGATTTGTGTCCATGAATACTTGAAATGCAAAGATAATGTTTAAAAACATGATTTACAAAAAGTAGCCAGTATTAAACGCAAGTCATTTGTTTTCTTCAATGGTATGTGGCTTTGATTGAGTGCTCTCAAAATTCTAAATTACATGGTTACATCTGGGTTGATTTCATTACTTCCATCATCTTGCATTTAAGTACTTTCTCCAAGATTTTTATCATTGTGTTTTCTGTTGGTACACTTTTTGCGGAGGCTTCTTCACTGTCTTAAAACTGCTTCTAGAGATTTACAATTAACAAGAAATAATTATGAAGATCATACAGACTTTATATCAGTATTTCAGTTATCAGGAATAGAAAAAGAAAAACAAATGTAACTTCTAATCACTTCTTGTGAGCAGGTGAATGGAAATTAAAATATAAAAATATAAAGAATAAACATCAAATATTGATGTAAACAAAGAGGTCAAAAAATAAAAACAATTTGATCACGCATTGATGTCCTATTCTAGACCACCAACTAACAACATGTAAGCATTTTTTATTTATCAAGCAACTATTAAACAAATGCAAACTTAAACTGGATTTTAAGGATTACAATCAGAGGTTAAATACAAATAAATTACAGTTAAACTGTAAAACAAATAAAATAAAATAATAATAATACCTTTATTCTCACATTTGTGGCAATATGTACAGAATGAGCATTCAATATTGTATCACAATGTGTCAGTATAGTAAGATGTATATTATTTTACATTTCCAACAGTACACACATTATTTTTACTGCAACATTCATACCATTAACATTTTAACACTTAAATTAGGCAATTTCACTTTTTCCTAAATTAGCACTGCACATTTAGATTTAAATGTACACCATTCTTGAGAATCAAAATCAACAACAAAGCATACGCATGCAACTCCTATTTTAAGTATACTCTATTCAGGTTAAACACATTAAAATGTAAAGCATAATACGCTGAATTCAAAAACTCACCACACAGACATCATCTGGCATAGGAAAAAAGAACGGCAGAAAGAACGGCTCCCACCAAGCCGCGTTTCGGCTTCCAACGTTCATCTTTATGAGCCGTTCAAAAGAATCGGTTCGTTCGTCAACGTTAAAACTCTTGTCTGAAGGTCTGGCCAAAGAGTACAGAAGTACTTACTCTCGGGACTACTCCTTGGTCTGGCTACACGAGACTACGGTATCTACAGCAGTCATCGTTTATACAATAAGTGTTGTAATTATGAGTGAATGCACGACCTTCACTGAGGGGGAGTTCTATGAGGGGCATTTTGACTCGCAAGCTTATGTTAAAGTGCCCCTATTATGCCATTTTAAGGGTTGCTAATATTGTTTAACAAGTCTCTTAAAACAGGTTTATA
>JAUCMT010000134.1:2830499-2843923 GCA_032357475.1 Enteromius thamalakanensis
TTGTAGATGTACATTTCATCATTAACTAATCTCTTATAAATGACTTATAACCATCCGCTATTCTAAAGTGTTACCTAGACTTTTTAATGTTTCTATATGCAGTGAATAGAAGCAAACAAGTAAGTTTGCTTAACAAATGTGTGTACCTCCATGGCGTCCAGAGAGAGATTACAGGAAATCTCAAACTTCTTCATCAGAACATGTTCCTTTATGTTATAAATGCACACAAACTTTGAATGTCCACCTGCAAGGATTGATTCACCATCTGCTGAGTAGCACAAGGAAGTGAAGGACCTACAAATCAGAGGAAATAAGTAATCAATGCCAGTTTCACACACACGGTAGGTTCAGCAGGGTAAACTATATACAAGGTGTTATGTAAATCCAGCCAGTTGTTTTACAAAATAAACCAATAGGATTTTCTGTACACTATCGTGCTTACTACCATTCAACAATTAGGCACAAAATTCACCACATAAATGTAAAAAAAAAAGCATAAAATGCATAAAGCATTTTACCTTAAATATTTTTTATTTATATTAATTATTTAATTGATTTTTCTGTAGCTTACTTTCCCTTGGCAGACTGTTTAGCAGTGATCTTTTCTGTGTCTTTACGGCCCATCTGCAGGTCATGGCGGCCAGCGATAGAGCCAGTCTGTCCTCCGTTTTGAGGATTCCAAAATGTGATCTCACCATCCAGAGAGGCAACTGCCAACTCCTGACCATCAGGGCGATACGTTACAGCGAGGCCTGAATAAAAACATGCCAAACATCTTAAAATAACACATCCTTTTCTTTCCAATGCACCTGCTCAATTTCTCTCTGAACAGATTTACATAAACGGTCACTTTGTGAACTTGCCATCCGAAGTGAGCCGCAAGGTCTCTTTAGTCTGCCAGCTGTCCAGCATGTCCCACAGCCGGACTGTTTTGTCCCATGACACACTGGCAAGCACAGACTGGACAGGACTGAAGCACAAGTTGCTGACAGGACCCTCATGACCACCAAGCACCTGCACCAGAAGTAAAGAGTTACAGAAAACCAAATTACATATTAACTGATGTTTGCAGTGAAATGGAAAACCATTTCCACCATTTCTACGTTAATAAGTGGACCGTTAAACTCATGTACGGCTCCATCATTCTGCTGGACCACATGAAGTATTTCACCTGCTTGTGTTCAACGCCCGTCTTACATTTCTCATACATTTTGGGAAAAGCAAATGGTGTGAAATGAGTGAGAGATGGCTTCTTTTGTCAAGTGTTTGTATTAGTCTTCGGAAGCCGTCTTTACTGACCATGTGCGAAGGCATGATATCTGTTCACATATGATAGGTAACTGAGTCTGTAATTTCTTTGTGCCGTTTCTGAATAAAAATCTAAATAAATTAATAGATAAAATTGCAGTCTTATGCATGTGCTTAAATTGCGATTTTTTTTTGCAATTGCGATTAATTGCACAGCCCTAGAAACAAGCATACTAATTGAGTGGCAACTGACCTCTAGCAGTCGACCAGTCTGCATTGACCACAAGAAGATCTCAAAAGAGTCTTGAGAACCTGCACACACCAAATCCCCGCTACTGTCCACTGCTAGAGAGGAGAACTGAGCCGGTCGTGGAGATGTCATGGTACGGAAGTTGCGGTACCTGACAAAACAGAATGAGAAGTAAGAAAAAATAAAGAGAAAACAGAATATTCAGCAGAGCATAATGTGTAGAGGACACATTATCCTCAAGCTATAGTTCTACAGGTGACATTTTTACTACAGGCATATGATACATACAGTCTCAAAAACAAAACCAAGTAAACTTTTAACATGAAGTGAAATTCAAACCTGATTTTTTTTCTTCATTAATTATATATGTTTCTCCAAACCTTGTTCTCCTTCGGAATGCAATTTAATATATTTTGAAAAGTCTGTTCATGACAGTACCACCCAAGCATGTGTGTTGCTAACACAGAAGTTGTATTTCTTACATAGAACCCAGATGCACTTCACCGATTGTACAATGCAAAAAATGCTTTCTAAGACTATTTTTTTGTCTTGTTTCCAGCTAAAATATCTTACAATTCTGAAATCAAGAAGAATTTCATTTACATTTTGAAATTCATTTACATTTACATTTCATTTACAATTTTTAATATCTTAAATTGTGTTCTAAAGATGAACTAACTTCTTACAGGCTTGGAATGACATTAGTGTGAGTAATCAATGACAGAATTGTAAGTTTATTACTTCAGCCCTGAAGAAATCATGCAAGTATTGTGCAACAGTGAATATGTAGTTCAAAATGGATAACAGCTGATACCTGTGCAGATCAAATGCTCTAACAGTGCCATCTAGTGAGGCGCTGACCACCACCAATCCACTGGAGGTGAAGGTAACATTGGTGACACTGCTGGTGTGTTCAGTGAACGTCACAAAACAGAGGCCACTGTTGGTGTTCCACACTTTAACCTGGAAAGCAACAGTTCAACTGTATCTCTCTTCTCTTCCTGTATTGCTTCAACAAAAACCTAGTGGTAAAAGACTTACTTTCCCATCATCTCCTCCGGTAACAAGATACTGACCATCAGGTGAATATGCCAAAGTGTTCATGTTGTTGAAGTGTCCCTGTTGTTTGAACACGTAGGACTCACTCTGCCATTCCCAGACCAGCAGTTTGCCCAGACCTTTAACAAAGGACACAAACAAGGCATTAAAGTAAAGTACAACACACTGTTATGCTCTGATGAACTAACTGATTAATGAAATACCTGAACAGCCAAAGCCAATCCAGTCACCAGTGGGATTCATAACAATGGTAGAAATCCTCTGATCTGAAATACTAGACGTGATATTACACTACATTACAATTCAATTATCAGAACAGAAATATCCACAGCTATGTAATCGTAAAAAGCTGTGACTTAAGACAGAAGATAATTTAAAATATACCATACTCTGGTTGTTAGGTCTAGGCAAAAAAGTAGCAAGCTTTATTTCTCAAAAACGTTCATAAATAATCAATAATTCAATATATTCAATATCATAAATCATATATTTTTTATTTGTCCTGGTGGGCTGCACAAAATAGAACACATTGTGAAAATTGCACTCGACCACCCTTTTTGTCAAATGCAACATTCAGTTGAAATATATGACAAACCTGAGTGAGTGAATGAGGTCAAATTGTGGAAGCTCATGCAGGTGGAATGCTCCAGATGAGAAACCTGTCACAAGAATGTGTGTTTTCTTGTGGAAAGCTGCAGCTGTCAACTTGGTAAAATCACCTGCCTTGTTAAAATAGTGTCTGCAATAAAAGACAGCTTTAAAATGTTATTTACAAAGACATGAGAGCATTTGTCATGTTTTCACAACCAAAACACTAATTAGGTTGTGAATAAATCTTAAGAATAGAACCACGGATTGAGGAAATAAGGAGAGTTTCAGAAGGTGAAGACTCACTTGCTCCTCTGTGAATAGCGGACATTTTTGATGCCTTCCACTTCTTTGGGCGTATCTGTGCTTCCTTTAATGACATCTCCTCTGGTCTCTCCATCCTCATCTATAATTTCCTCAATATCATCATCATCATCATCGTTTCCTTTCCCTTCTTCTCTCTTTTTTTTCTCCTCCTCCATCTTCTTTCTCTCAGAGTATTTTAAGTCCTTCTGTAAGCCCTCCAGCTCAGTGTCACTTTCCCATACACACAAAGTGCCCTCTTGGCTCACTGTGTACATCTGTGAAAACAAATGGAACAGCTTATATGTGAGCACAGATCATTACAGCTATGAAAAAGCATTTACATTCACCCCTGTGCTACACTTTATTTTACACATACTTACATCTAAGCTGTCCTTCTCAAAGAAACAGCCCACTATGATGTCCTTATGACCACCAAGCGTGTAGTAGATGAGATTCGCCCATCTCTCTGCTCCAAAGATCCAGGTAGTCATGTCCTTACTACCAACAGCAAAGCACCTGTTTATCAGCAAAAGAGAGTGTTAGTTTAATTTGTCACATAGTGATAAATTAAGGTTTAATAATGTTAATTATTGCCACCTGCACTCTTTAAAGTTCAATAAATTAATTAATCTTTGCAGCATTTATTTAAGGAGACATAAAAAAAGCTGTTACATACTTGGAATCATCTGTCCAGTCGATACATGTCGTCTCATCAAATGGTCCATAATAACTCTTGTCTAATGCAAATGCATTAAACTCTCGGTTTCTTCCAGGCGCATGATACATTAGAGCCACATTTTCCTTTGTTATCACAAACTTCCTTTAAAAAACAAAGAAGGAACATAATTAGAAAAAATGTAATAAGTGTTGTTCGTGCATAAAATCATGTTATAAACATAGTAAGTGCTGTGTGTAATAACTAACTTTCCATCAGGGGAGAAGGACACACTGTGAACGAGAGTGTGGAAATGATAATGGTGAAGTACCGCTCGAGTGACCAAACTAACCAGAACAGCTGCTCCATCTGAAACACAATTAATCACACATTAAACAATAACTCTCTCAGCAAAAAACTAACCAATGTGAAACCATATACTTGCACGGTGAGGTTCTAAACTACACTAAACTAAAACTACACATTTATAACTTGTATATGTTCTCATTCATGATATTATATATTATGTATAAAATATACATAAAAAGCTCAATGAGGGAGAAAAAAAGAGCTGTTTATGGGCCTACTTTTGAACATTTGTATTATCTAATGAAGAGCGATACAGCCTGGAATGGTACTGTTGGTGACAACTCATAATAAATCATTATTCCACTCACAAAATGAATATTACTTCTTTGTCTTTTTTGTGATTAACTCTTTATGTCACTCTTCATAATGCTTACACTGTTAACTCTTAGATTTAAATTAGATGGAGTAATTTTTAATATTTTATAGTTTTAATACTGCTGGGGGAAAACATGCATGGATAAACATGGAATTTTTCCATACCCTCATCAATAAGTATTGCCAAATTTCCATCTGGAGAGATTCCCAAACAGCTGATGTTCTTTGTGGTGGACACTGGTAAGGTTTCTGATTTGTTACTGAAAAAATAAAAATATACAACATTTACTCAGTTGAAAACGGCATAACTTTCCCATATTAAGAGCATTTTCAACTCACAAACGCACATAGTCCGGTAATGAAACCAGTGTTATTATGAAAAGGACTAATACTCACTTTTTCAAATCAAATACGGAGATGCGGTTGCCAACAGGACTGATGACTGAATTTCCATCTTTAGAGAAACACAGGTTCCCATGACGATAAAATGCGCCTAATAAGTTGGAAAACTAGAAGAGAACGCGAATTAAATCATTAACTGTCATTAAACATTCCGCTTCATTTACGTTTAAGAATAAAAACCAGCAGAAAAAATATCTCGCAAATGTCTAATAATGAAAAAGCAACGCAATTATTCACGAGAAAGAACATTAATAGTAAATAGTGTCTATCATACCTTGTATGCAAACTTCATGTTTACTGGGATGTTTTATTACAAATTATCCGTTAAACATTAATATCCATCGTTCCACACGTGAAAAATTCTAAATACATAAACGCACATGGGTACAAAAATACTTCCGGGTGAATACCAAACTAAAAGCACTCAACATCTGTAACGTTATATAAAAGTCTCCCTAAGGTTATGGAGAAATATAAAATATTGTGACAATAAGTAAATACAAACGGTGTAGAAAAAGAGACTTAATGTTTATATTAAATATGGAATTGATTAAACTATTTATATTGGCTTTATATAACTTTTTATTACTATTCAATCTATATAGTATTTAGCTCTTTAACGTTAACTCTATTTAATTTATCATTTTTAGATGCTAAGCAGCATCTAAATCTTTAATTTTTTTAAATTAAAAACATGCACAAACATTTCTTTACGCGAGCTGTTATGTTGCTCTCAGTAAAATAAATAAAGTTTGTAAGAAATGAAAGTTACAGTCATGTCCACCAGATGGTGTCTCAGCTCAATTCAGAAATCAATTCAACGTGAAACTTGAAAAAAAAAGAAAAGAAAAAAAAGAAAAAAAGATTAAAATTTATCTCCTTGTCATAAACCATATGATTTCTGTTTATCTGGTTGTGGGTGTCTCTGATTAAAACGAATAATTTGGATAATATAAAATTCCTATTACCTGAATGCGGTTCCGTTTTCCAAGAAAGTGACGTCAGCGTTTGATTAGCATATCTCCCTCTATATATTTCATGCTTGCGCATTGGCGCGCCACAGTACTGCACCGTAATTCAGCAGAAGACTCTAAACTCTAATCCGTCTACAAAGGTATGTGTTTTAGAGCTGCGCATGTGAAATAATCGTACTGTTACCGTGCTAACGATTGGTAATAATGCAAACCGTTAACGTTATATCACTATTTTTATAGAATGTGAAATCTCTTCCTTTGCTAATAATTCTGGAAAACAAAGCATATGCTTTTGTATTTAGAAACACGGTGAATTCAAACATTTCCAGAATGTAACAAATAGTAAGAACGAATATGCAAATGTTTCATTAAAGTCGATACCTTCAGGCGATCAAGGCGGTTAACCTATTTTCCTTTGTTAAGCCTCTTTGTGCTGCAAATGCATTAATAAGGATGTGACTCATGTCATTTGGCACATTTGCTTTTGCCTAGTATCAAAAGCACAGTTAGCCAATGCGTTATAACGTGTGATTGGAGAAGAGGGCGTTGAAAGAAACGGCAGCATTGTGTGCTGTGGGTGATAAAGCAGTACAGGGCGGTGGTTTTCCTGAATGTAATTACATTATGCTAAAGGCAGTTCGAATGCTTTGCTGACCGTACACACGAAACAAATGGAATCAAGAGCAAAACTGTGTAGGATTTTAACCTTAGGAAAATAAAAATCAAATTAATAAAATAAAATTTCTGTAGCATTTAATCATTCATATTGTAAACTCGGCGTGGGAACTGCTATTGTCATGTAAATATTACATTTTTGCTGCCTCAGACGCCATTCAGAAAGGGTGCGGTTTTGTTCAGTTTTGTGTGGCAGTGTCAGGAACATCAGCGGGATGTGATGCAAATCTCCTCAAAATGAACAATGGATTTCTAGAGCTTCATTGCCTCTGGTGTTTTAGAGAAGCAACCCTTGCTTTGGCTTAAACGGTTTTGCAGTCAAGAAAGAGTGGAAAGAAGTCACATTTGTATTCTCTTTTGTTCCTTGAGCAGACAACCAATCATGTCTGACAAACCAAACCTTGAAGAGGTCACCAGCTTTGACAAAACCAAGCTGAAGAAGACTGAGACTAAGGAGAAAAACCCACTGCCATCTAAAGAAAGTAAGAATTACAGAATTACAACTACTTTTTGTCTGGCTGGTATTGCATAACTACACTATCTGCAGTCTTAGGTCCTAATTTGTCATTTTCAAATGACTTTCACACAGAATCTAAGTGAATTCTATTTTATTTCTTTGTCCACAGCCATTGAACAGGAGAAGCAGGCGGCCTCGTGAAGACACAAACTGCCATCATGCACTGTGCACACTCCCTTCCCTGCATTGCCTTCTTTTCATTCACTTCTTTTAGCAGTATAACTTTGTAACCAAAATGTCAAAAAAGAAAATATGAAACCGAAAAAAAAAAATCTAAAGCTGCATCACTGTCAGGTGGGATGAGCCGACACCTCTAGCAACACCTAGATGCATCCGGACCGCCTCCCTTGTCCAGTCCAGTGATGAGAAGAACAGAATGCTCTAATTCCAGGAGCATGTGGCATGGATTCATCTGGTGCCCATGGTGGGCTGTTTTGAATTGGTTTCAACTGTTGCCATAGGACAAGGGGGCGTTGCTTATCGGATATCCCCAAATTTTCATCATCTGATTGAGGCGTGGCTTTGTGTCCACAAGTGACCAGCTCGCAGAGTTATGGCATCGTATTTTTATTTCAAATTTTAGGATACACTGCACAATCTTTGGTTTTTATGTCAGTAATGATTAACACTTGTTAGTGCTGCTTCAGTGAAATGCTTTTTTTATTGGCAAGAAAGAGGAAGAGAAAAAAAGCAAATTCAGTCTAGATGTGAAAACACTTCTAAGGAACGGGTGTTGTATTTTAATTGATTGTGCCCTTTTTATTGATGTGGTTTTGGGGTTGCTTTGTGTCGCACCCTGTCTTGGTTGTCTTGTTGTATGGCGGTTATCACCTTTTAAAATGTAAATTCAATGTGATCGCTTTCAGCTGTAGATCTGTTTTTTTTCTTGGGTTTTGTAAAAGAGATCAACCTCAGCAACCATGTTATAATGCCACAAACCATTTATCAATAATGGAAAATTGAACCTGTTGTAATAAAAAAACTTTGTTATCAGGATTTTCTCGTGTTTAGTCTTAATTTGTTGTCAATTGCAAATAGGCAAGATCTGAAAATAGATTCACTAAGGATGCTAACACTGTGTAAATATGTAACCCTCTGTTCACTGACCATGCAGTTAGCTTGCAATCATGATCTATTGTGGGGATTTCTGAAGCTGCCTTCAATACCATGGATTAGTGTCTCCCTGAACCCTAATTACATTAGCATGGTGACACAGATTCCCTGTGTCAATAGGTATAAAACAGCTTTAAGTGAAACCATTTTTAGCTCTGTCTGAAATTATTCAGCTTTTCTCAGTAATATTTAGACTTGTTAATCCTCCATAATAGTTATTACTATCATAACTTTTCAGACTCTGTTTCATGGACTGCCTAAGCATGCATGTAATTAAAGAAGACAGTGGGCACAGTGTCCTCTCAATATGAAATAAAAATGGCCACAACTTCCTTTATAGAACAAACAACTCATTCTCTCGGTACACTGACCAAGCAGGATTTTAGCGTGTGTCCTAAGTGGATTGGTGTTAAGTCATTTACACTTAATACTGTATTAATCTCTTGGGAAAAGAACTGGTTGGAAGATGGGCTTGAAGATTCTGTGTTTGTGTCGATTACATGTCAGTGACATCACAAGCAGATAAATTCATCTGCGTCTGTAAGCCCCCTTCTTGCTCTCTCTTGTATCCAAGATCTTTATCAAAAATTAAAGAGCTTTGGGCTACATACTAGCCAATTAGTTACATATTGTGTCATATATAAGGATAAAAAACATTCCTTTCCTGGTAAAAACAAGAAATGCCAAAGGCTGATGCTTAAATGAAGTGCAAATTCAGGCATGCCACAGAATCTGTCAATAGCTGTTTGATCAGACTCCAGTAATGGCTAGTCCCTCTGTGCTTCTGTTACATAGTACATTCATTGAATGGACTTCTCTGTCAAACAAAGCTTAAGTGAGGTTTGTTTAAGAAGCTGCTGTTTGCAATGTACAGTTTAACAGTTGGATTATAGTGGACAGTTGTAAAAAATGCCATTCATATTCTCTATATAGTGGAATTGGTTTTAAATTTATAAACTTTTAAAGACAGACCTACAATGAAGTTGAGGTTGTGAATTCATGGTATGCTTTTGTTAAAGCCATCAGTCTATATACCTTGCCTTGAACACTTCAGCACCCATCCACTCCCAAAGAGTGCTGTAATGTGTGATGCAATATATCATTATAAAAAGTATATAATATAGTGTGGCTACATCCAAAATAGCATACTCTCAGAGTAGGTACTTCAATTAATAATTTTATATTTATCACTTATTCATGTAATTTTTTTGTCTGATTCAAATTAAAGTTTAAAATCTATTTTGTCGCGATTCTCCTTATAGCTGGTTAGCTTGGTTCATAGGTTTAAACCCCTAATGAAGATTTTTACTTTTTTCAAATTCCCATGGGAAAAATAATTGCAGCTTAAAAGTTTTTGCACTTTCCAGCTTATTTTCCAATGCAGAACTAGGCTATTTTTGGTGAATGTGCAAGTCTTTTCAGTGTACATGATTTTGATGATTAAATTAAAATTGTGTAAGAAATACAAGTTTCCAGTTACAATCAGCATAAAGGATGTTTTTGTATAAAATACTTGTCAAACTAACTCTTATTAGAGCAGCCTATTATTAGACAGTCAACTTAAAATGGCCTTCAAACAGGCATTATGTAACTACAGTAAAGTACAGTTTGCAAGTACATGTCAACTTAACCTTACTAGTCTTCTAATACTCTATTAAGCACGTCCTGATTTTTCTGAGTTAGATGTGGTTCTAGATCAGCATTTTTTGTTGACTCTGGAACAACATTTAAATTAAATAATTTTGTGTTGACCATATCCCTATGCCTAAATCTAACCTCAACCATGAGTAATCCCTAAAATCAGAGGAAATGACAGATGATTGACACTGATGTACAAGCATCAAACACTGATTATAAGCCTAAACTTCACAAAAACTATGAACTAGTTATTCAGATATGATTGGTTATGTGCAATGCTGTTCTAGGGTCAACAATGTGGATCCATGGTCATGTCACACTCAGCAAAATCAGGTTCTGCTCTTAACTTACTGTACATTCTAATGAGTGTTAGTAGACATGTAGGTGCAAAGTTATTTATTATCAATAGAATGCTCAAAAGTGACGGTTAAAATAAAGGGTAACACTTTAAAATAACAGTACATGAATTATCATGTACTAATACATTAATTAACAATTACTTGACTATAAACTAATAATGAGTTAAAGCGTATCAATCAAGAACTAATTTAACTATGACATGACTCACATTAATTACTGCATGAATAATGCCACCTTAATTACATGTTAGTTACTGCATGTCATCTATCATAATAATGCACTGAAGTCAGATGTTTCTCTTGTGCTCTGGCTCTTCTTTTGGGCCTCTATTGCCTCTTCAAAATGTCAACTTTCCTCCTACCGTTCAGTTCCTTCGCCATTCAAATGCAGCCACAGGACCTCTGCTCTTCTTCTTCACAAACCCCGTAAAGCACCAAATATTTAATTTAGATGAGCTGAAAATGTATAAAAAATTTGTAATTGAAAGGATGTTAACAAGTCATGAATTCATGTTCTTTTATTAGCCTAATTAATGAAGAGTTGGTAATGATGTGCCCCCCCAAGTAAAGTCATGACATAATGATACATTAAAAACAATTAACATACATTGACGTGACAGAAGCAGGTGGCATTGTGCCATTAAAAACATGTTTGATTCATATTACCACAATAAATTGTTAATTAATATATTAACATGCAGTAACTAACGTGTAATTAAGGTGGCGTTATTCATGCAGTAATTCATTTGAGTCATGTCGTAGTTAAATTAGTTCTTGATTGATACGTTTTAACTCATTATTAGTTTATAGTCAAGTAATTGTTAATTAATGTATTAGTACATAGTAATTCATGTACTGTTATTGTAAAGTGTTACCAAATAAAGTGTTACCAAAAAGTGTGATTAGCCCTTTCATGTGGAATGCAGCATCAGGCCTACTCTCTCCTAACCGTAAGCCTTAACGTCACTGACATCTGTTGAGGCACCATCTCAAAGCTGTCCCACTGTGTGACCTCAGCAGAAAGCTGCAGCCTGACTGGCCCGCTGATCGTTCCGGTGTGTCCCGACTGAAGCCAATGGGAGGCCATTTAGCTTTTCACAAGCCGTTGCACATACAATTGTGGTTCAGTGATTTTTCATGTCTCAGTGCTTGGCTCAGACAGACAAATGAAGTTGAGCCACTGGGATGCTGGATGACTTAATGAAGGGAGCACTAGAGAGGGACATTATTTTAAACCTTCACATTATTTTAAATCAGCAGAATATTAAATAAGTAATTTAACAATTTCACGGTAGAAAAATCGTATTAATTATAATGTAAAAGATATAAGTTATCTACATAATGTATTTTCAACAGCCATTATGAGACTAGTAATATATCCAATCACTGCTGTGTTCCATCTGTTGATCACAGTTGTTTCCAATATTAGCCGAGGTAAACAGAGGCCTGTGCTGCCGTTTCCACAGTAACCAGACTTACATAAGGAAGTATCAGTATTGCAATTAAAAACATTTACTTTGAGTCTATATGTTTGGTGTTGCCTTTTCTTTGTGTGAATTCAAAGTAACTGAATCATCTCAGATACAAAATATAATAGTCTCCCAGCCATGTTCTTTTATTTAACTGCCTGATTCATGTGCTAGGCTGGTCTTACGTTATATAGGGAGAGTCTTAACAATGGCTACATTTTCAGTTTTGCAAATCCTTGTAAACAACAAAAAAATCAATACAGTGTGTTGTAGTTGGAGGCATGATTAAATATTTCATACTTAAGTAGCATTCATGTTCATTTGGATTTTTCATGATCTTACAGAAACACCACAGCAAATTGCAATGTTCTTTACACAAATCATACAATTAATAGAATAATATGACATTTGCCCTGCTGTTTTGCATAACCTCATTCAATATCATTCCTGTGGTTTCTTTTGTGCTGCTTGCTATAGCCTGCCATTTGAGCAAGAGACACAACGTAAAATATGTGCAATAAAGACCACAACCACAGCCAAGATGCTTTGCATAATCATTGGCTGTATAATGTGTTGGTATACTACACATATTTTTATGTGTAACAGAGAAAAAATGATAAAGTCTTATGAAGAAATTACTAGTAACTTTACCATTAAGCTTATGGACATTTTTTTCAAAACTAAAGCACAATACAACTCAATTCAGAAAATCCCTTCATACTAACACAGTTCACTTAGGCCATGTTTTTAGACTTTCCTTGAAGTGTGTATAAATAAACTTTGTGGTTAAATGAGAAAACACAATAACATAAATACATTGTAATGCACTGGTAGATGCCAACTAAACTATTCGGGCAAAAAGACTGTCAGGAAATGTTTGCAAGCAACATATCACAAATATTTTCTTACATTGTATTAAATGTTTTGGTATGCCATTATGGAGCCTTGCAAAAACAAATTCACTGCTAATTTCTGCTTGTGTATTTAGAGATCTTATTGTGAATCTCTTTTCCGCAAGTTTGATTCTCAAATTTTTTATTAGTATTTTTTTTATTATTTATTTTGACCACATAGTAAGTGTTTAAATAACCAGATCTTCCAGTAAAATGTCTTAAAATAATTTTTATCTTCAGTCATCTTCAGCTCTGGCCCTGCAAACACATACACATCTTTCACTACTGAGAGCAACGCCCTATCTCAATATCCAATCAACAACCAATGAATATTAAACAAATCCCACCCTCTTTTTCAGTAATCTATTGTACTTTTAGATATACATCACTATATGCATTAAACTTTCAAAACTTTAATGTTGCATTTTATCTCTCTTTGAAATCCCAAGTCATGCAATGGGTAGGATTGTCACTAGAGAATGATTTGGGACTATGAATGTCATAGCAACCCAGTCTTATATAAAAATGTACCCTGACTACGTTGGTCCAAAGTGCAAAACGTAGAGGGGTTACAATAACGGCCCTTGAATTGTA
>JAUCMT010000134.1:2871301-2889769 GCA_032357475.1 Enteromius thamalakanensis
CTCAGGTGTGTTTGATTAGGGTTAGATCCAAACTCTGCAGTGCATCGGACCTCCAGGGTAAGATTTGAGGAACCCTGCCGTAGAAGAACCATTTTTGGTTCCACAAAGAACCATTTAGTCAGAGGTTCTTTAAAGAACCATCTCTTTCTTACCTTTTACCTTAACTTTCTTTTGCCTCAAAGAACCTTTTGTGAAACAGAAAGGGTTCTCCGATGTGGAACCATTTAGTCAAAAAGGTTCTTCTATGGCAACATTATTTTTGTTGTTTTCGAGTTATATTTTACAATATATGCACAGTACTTTTTTACTTTTATTAAAAAGTTTATTCTTCAATTTTTTTTTTTTAAATGTGACAAATCATTGAAGAAAATGACAAAACAATTAATAAAAAGTAAACTGATGTTTTATCCCAAAATAAATGATTTTGTATTTAAAACAATAGATTTAGCTGTATTTTGTATTCAGGCTAGTGTTTTTGAAGGTGCTGCGATCATGCTGAAGCAGTGCACCTCCAGCAGATGCCAACACTCGTGTGTGTGCTACCTGTGTAATCCTCATAATCAGATGGAAAGAACCCAGAGGCAGTTGCATACAACATAATGATGCTGACATTCTACACACAAACAGGGCAGAACAGCAGAAGACATTCTTTTCACCACATTTCTGACCCAGTTCCTTAGTTACATGAACATTGTGAAACACTTTTTATTTACAATTTATGATGAACGGAGGCCAGACTCCTGCTGTGGCTGATGGGAATCAGAATTTATGCGGAATTGATGCTGTTGGTGTCGAGATCCATGAGGCAGCCATGTACTCATGAGAAATCCAGTGTGACACTCACATGGAGAGCTGCTGTAACTTATCGTATCTTCTAGATAGACACCATCATGTTGTATTTTGCTCACTTTCTGTCTCTCTATATTTGATCGTACACTTCCCATAAACAGGATTGTGCTGTAAACAAGGTCACAAGGTCATAGCATTTGCTGGCACGTTATTAAAATTGTATGTCCACGGAAGGTACTGCTCCTACATCAGTATGTTGTTCTGTGTACAGAGATTAATGGCCATAAGACCAAGATGTAAACATGAGGTACACCGTTAATTACATCAGAAATAAAAATCATAAAAAATGTGACGCTCATTTGAAAAATCTAATTAATGTTTTGTATTTAGTAGGCTCCATCAAAAACATGCATTAATGCTGACAGAAAATAATTTTATCTTGTATCTTACTGTACAGTTACAGTAAGGGATAAACAAAACAAAAAAACTTAAAATTTGTTTACAAAATTTTGAGTACATACAATACATATGTATGACCGCTGAGTCTGCTGTTGTAGACTTTTACAGTAGGTTTCAGAAAATCCTTGCATTTCTTCTTTAAAATGGCAATATGTTGCATCCTTGCATAGCATATTGGGATGTGTGTGTGTATATAAAATATAATAATATAATATAATTTTTCTTTTTTTTTTCAAACAGCTTTACATATTAATTAACAGCAACTATACTAGTATTAATCTGTAAAGCAGCACTATAAATTAATCCATGAGTCCAAAATGAGTCCATGTTCCATAGTTAACTTATGAAGCTTGTTCAATTTCAGTACATATATATAATCTATATAATATATAATGGCGATATAATCTTAACCCGTAAAGCTATGTTGGCCAGTCAGAAGCATAAAAAAAAGTGTCCGGTAAGTTGAGATAATAGTGCAGCCTCTGATGCTGCTGTATTTGAAAATCTTCTCTCTGGCAGGAGTTCTCTAAAATGTTCAGTTTCAGTGACCTGATGCTGCATTTGCATGTGGACGAATGGCCAAACCTTGTAGAAAAAGCTGCGCTCCATTCTAGTGGACAGGGCCAAAGAAAAAGAGAAAGTTGTACCTTTAAGTGTGACAAGCTCTTGTACCATGAACCCTCTAATAGTTAAGAATAGAATTCCATGTTCTGACCTGTGAACTTCAGTAATAGAAGCTTCTGTTAAAGTGTGCATCTCTCCATCAGCAACATAATGCGCCTATTGATGGAACAAATGTATTAGTGCTGACTCCAGCCACTACCTCTCCCAATTACACACAATAACATCAGAAATTACTCTCCATTTGAAATATGGCCCAATATTTTAGGCTTGCAAAGCCATTAGCCAGCAGTGCAGAAAGCCATTTTATACTTAGCTACAGTTATCCACACCCATACAGAGACAGAGTGCTTGTTTAAATCAATGATGGAGTCTTCTCACCCATCTAGAGATTGTCAAAGAACTATTAAAAATGAAGTGGCGATCATTATTTTTGAGGTATACGGTCTGCTTCTCATAGCTGAATGTTCAATCCTATATTGAGTTCCACACAGTGCTGAGGCTGTCTGATGCTGGAAACTTTAGCTGACTGTGAGACGGAAAGTTTCTAACGTAAAAGTTTTTATTTGATGAGTGAACTGGAGAGGAGCAGAGTAAAAGTGAGCAAGGACTAGAGAAAGAGAGGGTGAAGTCAGACACAAAAGGTCATTAAAAACGCACCAATAAAGCCAGAAATCAGAAAAGTGAAATTCACAACTTTAATGCATAACTCAGATGTAATAATTAAACACCAGGGCTTTATGAAACACTATGAACTCCAAAATAACCCAAAACAACACTCACTCCTGACTCTAAGCCTTGCCCCCACTAACCACAGCGAGAGCCCAAAGCTCTTTAGAGCAGTGTTTTTCAACCACTGTGCCGCGAGTGAATGTCAGGTGTGCCGTGGGAAATTAGTCAATTTCACCTAATTGTTCTAAAACATTTTTTGAAAACGAATAATTCTGGCAAGCAAAGCCATTTTGACATTGCTCCCATTTTCCACGACATACTTGTGTGAGCCGAGCTTCTCAAACCTGACTGCTATAAAAATTAAAAATTTAACTATGGTGCGTTCACACCAGACACGAATGAAGCACTAAGTGTGAATGATTTACATGTTAAAGGCAGTGTTGCCAACTTTTTTCAATCGAAGGTAGCTAAAGCCAGCTTGAAAAGTCGCTAGATGGCGTTATACATCAATTTGCATATTCATTACTTCAGTGCATTATATTATCTTGCTTCTCTCTGTGGTCACATAATGTAATTTAACACACCCAAATTCTCAATATAACTCTTTTCACTGATATATTTAATGGTTTCTGTTGTCAGAAAAACGGAATGAATATGAAATAGTGACTGAAATGCACCCCTTTATAAGGCCTACTGAACTAGCTCTACCTTACAAGATGTTAATCTGGATTAATGTCCTGATTTATAATCAAGCCGTTTTCTGATTAAATGAAATGCACATAAGATATAGACAATGGCTATGCTGTGATTTTGACTATATTTGCATGTAAAATAGAGTTAGAAGCAACAAAATATCTATTTTAACTAAAAGCCTTGCTCCTCTCAGTCTCTCTCTGAACCGAACAGATGCAGAGAGAGGAGTGCACGCGCTAGGAAAACAAGAGCTCGCACGTCCGCGGCAGTACCAGAGATTCGCTGAGGTTTGTCCAAGAAGTTGCTAGATTTGTCGCTAGTCGTTTTTTTGGGAAAAATGTCGCCAAGGGGTCTGAAGAGTCGCTAAATCTAGCGACAAAGTCGCTAAGTTGGCAACACTGGCTCAGTTTGAATTTGGTAGTTATGCGACGTCACTGAAGATTCTAAATCCCGTATGTGGGACTGTACCACTCAAAAGGTTAAATCAAAAATTATATATCTGATGTAAAATGTCGCTTGTCACATCTCTATTCCCCACTTAAAACGCTGAGTTAAACCAAGCAAAGATTATAGCAAAGATTATTTTTAGTCAGAATAACTTTCTCATGGCCTTCAGTTTGTTGCAGTGTACCCGCGCAATGCATTTGACCCAAAGCCAAACTGAAGGCCAAAGAAAGTTATTGAAGTTATTGAGGAGGTGCATACTTAAATGCAACGTTTTAAAATGCATTGTTTTCAAGAATCAAATCGCTTAATTATTTATAGAGTGCGTTTAGGTTAAGCTTGATCTGAGTGTAAACTGAGGCATTACATATGATGTTATGCAGATTTGTTTTTTTTATCTTTAAGATCAAAAGATTTTTCAGAACTACTTTTAGAAATATATTTTCAAATATATTTAGGCTCTTTACCGTATCTTACAATCACACTTTTGGGACTGAATTATTGTTGATTAAATTTAATATGCACATCTATTAATGAACCATGGTTTTAAAAAGTATAACCATTTAGCCTCATCTTATAATTCTAGATATTTATGACCGTCTTGTTAGAAAATGAGTATGTAGGTTTTATAAATGTATAAATTATTATAATATTATAATTATTTGTCACTTTTGCCAACTTCAACATTTGTTAAATAATTTCTCTATTCTCTATCTCTTAAACTGTGGCTTGTACTACGCTAATAATAACTGCTGTATGGTAATTTCTAAATCTACTTCCTCTGCAGTCTTTTTCAGAGCTCATGAGTTTGATCTTTGCTACTCTATTTGTGGTTTTGGCCAGTAAATGGACGTATGAGAACCAGTTAAGTTACTTTCAGATCACCCAAAAAAAAGGGGAAGCACAACCCATGCAGCATTAGCCAAATGTGAACTTGTGTCTAGGCTCAGCTAACATGTGACACAAAGTGTGCCACATGCAGAGAGCATGTGACCTGGTAATCTGCCCAAGATAGGGTCCAAAGACTGATTTCTTTGGATGCCTCAGTCCAAGGAATGTATTTTATGTACTCAAATATCTTGCTCAACAATGTGGAGCATGGACACGTTTGTAACGAACATGTCATCAATATGTAAAGTTCCATGGGAAATATATATTTTATACAGGTCATATTACCCGGAATTAATTTAGATATGTTTAGAATTACATCTTGAACCTTATGCTAGATTTAGTGCTTTCATTAAAGTTATACAAAAAAACTCTAAACTGTTATATTACTATGGTATCTTCTGGTCATTGCAACATTCCATGTTTTAGATATTCTTTAAGATTACATTATTTTCTCTTGCGCAAGTTCTATCTCTAAGCTTAATGATGTAATATGTTGATATCATGTTTTTGTGTGTGTAACTGAGTTTGTTCTACTAGCAGGGACAACATTTAGTTAACGCTGATAACGTTGTCGTCAATCTGAGATGGTTAATAATTAATATGCCAACCAAATATTAAGGGGAAAGGCACATGAAAGAGAATATAGACTATTTACAATGAACATTTAAGCCGTGGTTTTTCGTATCAAGTTGACCTCAGTTATGAATCTAACTTCATTCATTCAGTGCTACTTTATTAACTGATTTCATACAGCATGTCTTATAAACGAGTGCTGGGTCATATGAGCTTCAGTAGCTTGTTTGGCCAGCCCAGGGCGCCATGTCTTTGAGCCGCTCCACACACTGGAGATGCTGGTTGTACTTTACGGAATGGCGCTGCTAGCACAGCACCTCGACAGTCATTGCTGAATTCTCAACGGTAGGGTATTATTCTTACACTAACGGTATGTTTCTCGCGCAACAATTTTTTTAAAAATTTACAAAAATTAATGTGTAAGAATAGCCAGGACGTTTAAAGCATTGATAGCGCTGTTTAGTGTGTCTCAGTCAGATCTGCCGGTTTGATAATGCGATTGAATGGAATGCCGCCACTTTCTTTTTCTCCTACACTTAAGTGATGTCTTGCCACAACATTACCATACTTTTTACGATTTGCCTAATGACGAGATTATTGTAACAGTTTCTCAGCTTGTCATTGATTAACTTAGCAGTCGAGTAAAAATGGGCTTGACTTCAACCTAGCGTTATGTCGTATTCAAAGATATTTCTGCTGTATAAGCAATCAAGAACAGCGCTGTCTGGTTGTTAAATGTTTGCTATAAAATAGCAGACCAGTCTGACATTTCGTATAGCTCTACATCGTGAATCTGCCACAGGTTTTGTTCTAACACGTTCAGACTGGTTCATTGTCAGTCTATGTTATTCTGTATCGAAAAAAAGTTGATGTAATAAGTTCAACTTTAATTACAGTGATTCCTTACATTGTGAGTTTTATCATTTTAATATACTACATATACTAAGGATAGAACAATCCGTGAAGATGTGTTTCACATGATCAGCGCTTCCAGGGTTCCAATGAATGGACTCCTGTCATGGGACATTTCTAAACAGAAATATTGTTATTTCTGTGAGGGACAATGTCTGGAGCCAGAACTTTATATTATAAAGATTCCACTGCTAGTTGACTTAATGTCACACTGGCATTAAAAGGTATTTAGGCTAGTAGGTTACTCTGAAAATCACAGAGAGGCATATTTCTATAAAACCAGGCTGTGCACATAACAGGTTACCTCACCTCAAACAAAAATCCTACTTTACACTTTTTAATGGTATGCCTACATTTAGTTCACTTTAAAGTAAGAAAGCATGCTTATAAAAACTTGATCATTCTGATTTTTTTTTTTTTTTAGGTCGATGGGTGAGGTAACCTATGAAAGTTCTTGATCATGACCACCAAGTCGTCTTTGTTAAAGGTAATTCTGCTGGGGGATGGTGGTGTGGGAAAGTCCTCCCTCATGAACCGGTATGTCTCCAACAAGTTTGATTCACACCTGTTTCACACAATCGGTGTGGAGTTCTTAAACAAAGAGCTGGAAGTGGATGGTCACACGGTCACTCTACAGATCTGGGACACAGCAGGCCAGGAGAGGTTCAGAAGTCTCCGAACACCCTTTTACCGTGGCTCCGACTGCTGCCTTCTTACGTTTAGCGTGGATGATACTCAAAGTTTCCTGAACCTCAACAACTGGAAGAAAGAGTTTGCATACTACGCAGATGTCAGAGACCCAGAGAAATTTCCGTTTGTTGTTCTAGGGAACAAAGTAGATGTAGCAGAGCGTCAGGTGTCCATGGAAGAGGCTCAAAAGTGGGGTCAAGAGAATGGTGGGTATCCATATTTTGAAACAAGTGCAAAGGATGCCACTAATGTCTCAGCTGCATTTGAGGAAGCAGTTAGACGTGTGCTGTCATCTGAAGATCGCGCAGAACACCTGCTCCCCACAGACACTGTTGACCTGCGCAGGAAGCCACGGGCGAATGGCTCATGTTGTTGAAACACTCCTTATATGTTAGCAAAAATGCATACTCAATTCCAGAAAAACCTCCTTATTTCATAATTGTTTTCATTGCAGTTAAAACATCTCAATCATTTATCTTGCTCCAACAATGAAAATAATTGAAGAGTCTGTCAGAATTACATGCCTTGTTTTAACTTTAAACTAATCTCTTTGGATCACATTCCTATGCCATTGTTTCAAAGCTGGATCAGATTCCTGTATTCTTTAGGTTGCCTATATTATAATTGTTGGTAAACTAAACGGGGATCATTGAGATCGTTTGATACTCACACTAGTTCTAACGCTGTTTACAGTTGAGGAATAAACATCAGCTGTTACACACATGAACACTAGAACATATTCAAATGTGATTTGTTTCATTTTCTGAGTGTACACGTTTTGTTACTTTAAGTGCCTTTAGCACAGGTTTGTTTGTCTTATTTAACAATCAGCGTGATAAGACATTTTGGAATGTCTTTAAGTCACGAAGTGCAATTTAGTAGCATATTTGTAAATATATTTTGTACTAATTAACACTTAACTTTCAAGTGGCTTTGGGTCCCTCATCGATACTCTTAATTTATCAAGCTAACAATTTCTGTTTTGAATATGCTAGAATATAAAAGTACTTGACACCATTGTATGTAATGATACCATTCGAAGACATTCAAGGGTATGTTTTACAAATGATTCTCCTAATAATCCTGCATGCTAATCCAAATTTGCTGCATTTGTGTGTGTATTCATAAATATTTAATTGAAATAATGCTGAATTAAAAGTATTTAACTATTGGTTACACTCTTTATTAGGTTTTTATTTGTTGTTACAAAACAATTGTTATTATTTTGGTGCAATGAAATGAATGGAGGAATCTTTCACCCAAAAATGATATTTTTCTCAAATTATGTAGGAGAGTTTGTTTCCACATGGAAAAGATTTGGAGAAATTTCCCATTGCATTACTTGCTTACCAATGGATCCATGCAGTGAATGGGCACATGTCTCCTTAATCAAACAAACCGGATTAAGCTCATCATCTCTTTAGCAGAGACTCCAAGACCTGAAATATGTATGTAAGATAAAGTAGACATTAAAATGTTTGGCACACTTCATGAACATGGTTGAGAACCAAGCTCTTCTCTATCCGTAATATTGCATAGCATTGTTTGAATTTAAGTTAAAGAGAAAAACATCTTGATGGTTTTGGTTCTTTCACTTCACAAGATGTTAATTGGTGGAATACTTCTGGATTATTGTTATTATATGTTTTTATCAGCTTTTTTGAGTCACATTCTGACGGCACCCATTCACTGCGGAGGGTCCACCGGTCAGCAAGTGATGCTAATTTTTTTAGATCTCTTTCCACGAAGAAACAAACTACATCTTGGATGAACTGAGGGTTAGTAATTTTAGCAAATGTTTTCATGCATAGAACAAAATGGGGGCACAATGTTCTCATTCATACACCAGGTGGCGCAACTACAACAAAAATGCACATTTCAAATGCACAAGCTGCAAGCGGGATTTAAAGTGTAATTGCGTTATTTTGCAGTGCTGTAAAGTTATACATCAGTTTGAAGATTAATCTCTTGCACATGTGCTTTTTCAAATAATAAACACGAAAGAGTTCATATAGATCATACAAAATATTTTACTAGAGAAGGTTACAAAAATCACTATACAGGATTCATAAAACATTTGACTTCAAATAAAATCGACTATGAAACATCTAAGACTACGATTTCCAATAACATAGAGTGGTTTGTTTTTCGGGGAGAGGTGGGACACAGTCAATTGTAGTTCATTGGAACAATGGACTACACATCACTTATAGTACTGCAAAACGAAATGAAATATCTCTCCTTCATGCAATAATCAGGGAACAATAGAACATCCAGGCACACATCTTCTTTTTCAAAAGCAGGGTAAATAGATCAACACCTTGTACATCCCTTTAAGCTCCCTTTTAAACAGAATTTAACATACAGCAAGAAACAGCATATAATTGGTATTAAACAATTGTATATGTGGACAATACTAACATGCTTATATTTACAGAGACATTACAGAGAAGAAATTAGTTTAGTTAAAATACAGATCAATAAAAAGTGAGTCATATTGTAAAAGTAGTAATAGAGAGAGACCAATTAGGAAAAAGATACACTGCAAAAACAAGGCTGCATTATCTGACTGTAAATTCAAACCATTTTCAGAGTTTCACGTCCACATAGCAATAACTCACACAGAGGAGTCACAATCATCTCATTAAACCCATGGTAAACATCAATCTTGCCATAAGAACAAATTCTAAAAGACTAAAAAATACCTATTAATATTCATTAAAACTGAAGGAAATTATGTAACCTGTAGAGCTGATGTGGGCAGTTATAATTAAATAATTTATGTTATGTTATTATGATTATTATTATTAAGCAAACATTTATTTTTTTTAGCCTGTCAGATTGGTATCAGTAAGATACAGTTTTCAGAATATCATTTTAAAGGTTGACTGCTTGATAATGATACTCAAGATTGACAGCTTTAAAGAAAACGTCCTTTTAAGAGAATTTGTTTTCTACTTTGTGTGTGTGTGTGTGTAAGTGTGTGTGTGTGCGCGCCAGTGTGTTTTAATATACCTGCTTTCTATTACAAGATTAGTGCAATTTGTCAAAAACCGGTATTGTCCCCCACACCCTCCAAAAAATAAAGTAAGAAAGATAGTTGGTAAAAGCAGAATTCAGAAATCTAAGATCGCCATAGAGACCAGATAAAGATTGTAAATAATCAGACATTTTCAATACACACCTGGCACCCATAATTAAAAAAAAAAACATTCATTCACTTTCACACATTTGTATATATATATATATTTATATATGTATAAAACACCAAAAAAGGAAGTTCCTGCAAAATGTCTGTGAGGAGTTAGTGCAGACAGTCTATCATGTAAGCAGCGCTTTACCGAGACAATGCATCATAAAACCAAACATAACCCAGTTATAACCATGACTCTATACAATTTCTAGCAATTCAAAAATACTTGACTTGAAAAAAAATAACAGTACGATAATAGATTACATACACTTTTATACCATTGGTCTTTTGCACCATGAAGGTAAATGAGCAAAACACATCATATCACTATTAACTGCATGATTCCACTCATCAATTTTGTTAAAGATGTTAATAACTTGCCTGACATGTTTCATCATGATTATAACCAACTTATACCACTGTTATGATGTATAGTCAGGATAACGCAGCGCTCAGCAGTGTTAGTTTGCGTATAGTGTTTCACATGAAGGTGGCAGGTGTGTGTGTGTGTGTGTGTGTGTGCTTGTGTAGTCTAGAGCAGGTTAGATACAGGTTGGGTAGATAAGATTTGGGAGAACTGTTTATGAGTAGGAGTTTAGACCCTCCTTGGAGCGTGACTGCACATCCTGCAGCTCTTGATCATCTCTGGTTTTGATGTCCTGGTAGGCATGAGTCTGCTGACACAGTCCCTTGAGATAGGCCCAGTTTGCTGCCAGTATCATCAGGTAGTGGATCTGTGGACGGTAGAGAAGGAGAGGAGACAGACAAAAGAGAAAGAGTGACAGAAAGGGAGAAAGACAGAGGAAGAAACAGGTGGAAGGCAGGATTAGTCATGAGTGGGTTAGTTAGCCAAAGCCAGCTATACGAGTTAAGACAGTATTAATTTGCTCTAAGAATCACTCTAAGTAAATAAATCGCAGTCAATTATTATAGCTGCACCACAAAGAAATCAAATTAGTTATAATACACTGAAAAAATACTGAATCATTTTATAAGGAAATATATATGTATTACATTTTGGATTAATTTTATATATCTGTTACTGTACATCTTTCGATATAAGAAAAATGAAGCTAGTCAGTTTGTGTCTTAAATAGGCTTATCAACACTCTGGTGTCACACAGGGTTATTATAGTAAACTAAAATCATAAAATATTTGATATTTAATATTTAAAATATTTAATGATTCCAGTAACACCATTAACTTGATTGCACAGATTCTCTTTGAACTGAATTGAGCTGGACAATGACATCAATGATAAACTAACTTTAAAAAAATATTTTTACATTATTACACCCTGTTTTGCTATTCAATACTGTAAAGCTGCGCTGACACAATCTGTATTGTTAAAAGCATTATATAAACAAAGGTGACCTGACTTGATGACATAAAGACAAAATAAACAAAACAGATTTAAACCAGAAACTATTATTTCCAGTTACAAACAGTCACAAGCACTTTAAATGAATGACATTTTTCAGTGTATCCAGCATTATATAAAATTTGGTTATTTCATGAGTTAGCAGTTAGTAAATAAAAGATGATGTGAGAACTACTGATATCCAAAGAAATGTAAACAAGCAAGCAAACAAACAAACAGAAAAACTAAAAACTATTAAATAAAGAGAAATGAACTTCTCCACAATAGTTGTTTATTTCTGATTCTTTCTGGAAACAGGAACTATACTGCTTTAAGAATAATACATAAGGCAAAAACTATATGCTGTCTGAACTCAATATTAAACATAATATTAGACTAGGTTGTAGTGAAATAAAACTAAAAACAAAGGCTCTGAAGGAAAATGGCATTTTTAGAGTCAATTTTATGACTGCAAAACATCTCATAAGAAGTTAAAAAGTACAGTCCCACCCTTCACAGGTACATGTAGCATAGAATGATTGTTTATGAGCATAAACACAACATCCCTAATACTTTTCATAACAGCAATAACTATGCCTTTCTCATCTGCTGTACTTCACTTGCCTTTTCTATCTGGCTGGGTTGTGGCCTACGGGTGCCTCAGGGTGGATATTATCCAATGAAGAGACATCATTACCAAATAGTACTATTTTCTAGTTAAATTCTGTCCATTGGGTGTTGGACTAAAAGAGAGTTATATTCTTACAACTTATGTCATTTTCTCTTACACTGTAAATAAGCTACATTGTTCTCGATTGGTCATGCTATACTTAATATGAATTGGTAACTAGGCAAAAATGTATTTAAAACAATAAGTGAGTATGATGTATTGTCCTTGCTTTGTCAAGAGATCACACCTTGTCAAATTAGTATAGAAACACAAAGATACAAATTAATTGAACATTAGACATTACCATTAATATACACTACACTGACTACACATTAAGGTCCATGCTACAAACTAACAGTTTTCAATTTATTTCTCTCCTTTGCCTTTTTCCTGACCTCTTTTTTCTCACTCAGGTCCTCCCTCTCCCTATCTTTCTGTCCCTGTTTCTGAGACCAACTTTCACAGACTTTGCAGTTGCCGTCATACAAAAAACTCAAAACTTAGTGGTGTGACTGTGGTCGTAGCTTTTAAACTTCAACACGGCAAAGTTATATGTTGTGGCCATCACATAGATGAGCTGAATGGAAAGGAGACAGTGGGTGAGACCAAACAGTTTAGACGTACAATAGCATCTTTACAATTAGTTGCACCACATCCCTCGAAAACCAAAAGTGCAGTTGTTCAATTTGTGCCTTTAAATTCTTTCCTAAGCCATTTTACATAGTTTTTAACATCAAAGAAAATTATTCTTTATATGAATTTTTAAAAAAATAAGTGTGAAATGAACAAGTGAACATCATGAACTCTTACCAGCGCAATCACAGTGGCTCCAGCTCCAGCACAGGCAACAATATAAAGATGGTAGGACAGATAGAACTGTAATAAAAAGAGTTTAGGAAATGTATTAAACACAACTAACAGACCCTGCCTCACACAAATGAAATATTCTTTATTCAAAATAAAATGTACCTATACAACTTTTCCTTAAAATTTTTTTTTTTTACAAAAAAGTTTAAACCTAACCTACCAGTACTACTATATTATATATGATTCATAAAGGACTCTGCATAATCAACATGATCAAAATTTGCTGTCAAACTCATTCAAAACCTGTTTTAGAAAAATCATGTTTAAAAACGTATAAAATATGAGGCCCTTTTAAGGGATGTTTTATCATCAGAGCATTGCATTATATGTTTTGAAACCACAGAGCTATGATTAAAAAATAACAACAAAAAAATACCAGAACTGAGCATTAAAATGTCTTTTTCTAAGACATATTATTGAATTTAGCATATGGAGTGACATCTGTTATTTATATAATTTAATGTAAGTAGTCCGCTATACTGTTGCAAAGATCTCATCGATTTAACATTACAAACTATCAGAATTTATTATTTTAAGCTCATATAAAAGTATTGAATTTTCTTGATCAGTTTACCCCCTTATCTCCTCCCCCTTATCGTCAGGGAAAAATTAGGTATCTTTACCTCACTAGTATTGCAGATGTCACTTAGTGTGGAGCCACAAGCTTTACCAGGAGTAGCATTCCATGGGATGATTCCTGAAAAAAATTATATGTTATATGTTTATAATGACTAATCAAACAATACAATTCAATAATTATAGATTATTAAACATAAAAGAAATATAAATGAAATATATATATATATACACAGTGAGGTCAATAAGTATTTGATCACCCTGTGATTTTACAAGTTCTCTTACATAGAAATCATGGAGGGGTCTACAATTTTCAGCATAGGTGCATTTCCACTGTGAGAGAAGAAAAATCCGGAAATCAAATTGTATGTTTTTTAACTATTTATACTGTATGGTTCCTGTAGTTCTTCACCAGATTTGCACAAACTGCTGTAAGGATTTTGGCCCACTCCTCCATACAGATATGTCAGGTTTCAGGGGTTTCTCTGAGCAACACAGTTTCAGCTCACTCCAAAGATTTTCAATTGGATTTAGTTCTGGAGACTGGCTAAGTCACTCCAGAACCTTGGTATGCTTCTTAGGGAGCCACTTCTTGGTTTTCCTGGCTGTGTGCTTTGGGTCATTGTCATGTTGGTAGACCCAGCCATGACTCATCTTTAATGCTCTGACTGAGGGAATGAAGTATTTGCCTAATATGTAATAATACATGGCCCCGTTCATCCACTCCTTACTACAGTGCAGTTGTCCTGTCCCCTGTGCAGAAAAACACCCCCAGAGCATGATGCTTTCAGCCCCATGCTTCACTGTAGGTACTTTATGGTATTATTTGGATGATACTCATCATTCTTCTTCCTCCAAACCTGGCGAATGGAGTTAAGACCAAAAAGTCTTTGGTATCATCTGACCACAGGACTGTCTTCCATAACTCCCTTGGATCATCCAGATGGTCCCTGGACATGGGCTGACTTAAGCAGGGGAACTTTCCGTGGGATGTGAGATTTTAAACCATGACGTCTCAGTGTATTACTGATAGTAATCTTGGAAACGATGGTCCCAGCTCTCTTCACAGCATTGACCAGCTCCTCTGTGTAGTTCTGGGCTGATTCTTCATCATTCTTAGCATCATTGATACCCCACGAGGAAAGATCTTCTGTTGGGCCCCAGTCCGAGGGACATTGATTTTTCTTTTTAGATTCTGTCTCTCCCAGTGGAAATGCACCTATGCTGAAAATTGTAGACCCCTTCATGATTTCTAAGAGAACTTGCAAAATCACAGGGTGATCAAATACTTATTGACCTCACTGTGTATATATATATATATATATATAATATGCTGCATATGGATGAATATGTGTGTTTGTGTGTATACACACACACACACACACACACATATTTATCCATATACCGTATGTATACATATATGCATATTAATTTTCCACTGCTAGGCGTTTTAGTAAATGCAGCGAAAAATATGCTGACAGATTTATCTGAACAGCTGCATTCCTTAAGAATAACTCACTCCTTACACTGTAAAGTGATGTTGAGTTTGCAGCTAAAACAAGGACAATCAAGATTTTTACCATACTGCCGCACATCAACACAGATGTTGTCCACAGAGGTAAGATTGGCAATAGGGGACTTCATGGCTCCACATGTGGTCCACATGTTATAAAACAGGAAAACGGGCACCGCAGAGAATCCAAAGATGCCCAGCCATCCCAAGCCCAGAATGTAGGTGAGGAACACAAACTAAAAATGAAAGCAAAAGGAGGTTGTTAACCTCTCATGCTCACATATCCATTCAATATCTTCTAATATTATGATGAGTAGAATAATCTCATAGTTCTTAAATCCTGCAGTGCATACTGTATGAATGTGACCCAGAATCATGACCTATTTACCGCCAGATCACCTTGGATGTGTTGCCACTTGATTATCACGCTCATTCATGTGAACATACACACGTTTTCCAGACTAATACATGACATATGTATATATGGCCTAAAGGCTTTAAAGATGGATGTTACTGGAAATCTGCAGTGATTGAACCAACTGGGTTATATAGCACTGATCGTGCCAAACCCATCATAAAGGGCTACGGTTGGAGTATGTACAGTGGGCGTATAGCCTATGTGTGTGAATATGCCAAGTCTAGCATTATGGATGGGGGGGTGCATTTATAAATGTGAATATTTATATAATTGTGTATTTTTCGAATGTGCCTGTAGTGATATACCTGCAAAATGCCAAGCTTCATTACAAAGGATGATCTATGTATCATGATCTATTAAACACTAAACCTCTCCACAAACACAACACATTTGTTTTAAAAAAACCAAATGTGAGATAAAAATGCATTTGCTAAAACTATAATGCCATTTTAGCTTATTTCTAGAGGTAGAGGAAGATTTGTACTTAAGCCCTACACATACAGTGATGTACCGGGTGAGATTAGAAGCAAGTTTGAATATACCAAACATATAGCGCTGGCTGTGTGATGCAAATGTTAGTTTAAAAGTAATGCTGTAGGGTACAAGGTCATAATAAGATGTACTGTAAAAGAAACTGTGTTGAAAAAAGTCGTTAATAATCAATAACCTGCGTCTGTAACCATACTTGTGTAAAAAGGAATAAATGTTTTATTGCCTCTAGTTGGAAATTTTAAATGAAATGTATGTGTCAATACATTTTTGGAGTTGCAGAATGTTTTTAAAATTATTTTTATGTCCATGCTTGTAAGTGCACTCTGTCCTCACCATGGCACTGATGCAGCGTCCACACACAGTGGTCTTGAACTCGCTGTGCATCTCTTTGACAGCACTCGTGGTGTAGAAGCCTTCAGCCAACAGGATGATGCCATACAGGAAGAAGAAACAGGCGATTCCATAGATGATGTACTGCAAAATCTGAACCCTGTATAACAAAGAAAACATTTACCTATAGTAATGTGTCATTTTAAGACATCTGGTGGACATTGAGAGATTTTCCTTTTTCTTCTGGCTCTTGCTACTTTCAAATTAACAAGCATAAAAATATATCAATAACCCACACCAAAGTACAGAATAGTTTAAGATTTTATATTTCCCAGAGTCTCTGCTTATGTGCTGTTGGTAGATTTTATCAGTGGTACTGTGTATATGGCACAGGGCCACTGACAGTAAAGATGTTCAGAGGAAATTGAAGGCAATAGGTCACTTATTCACAGTAAAGCTCCAGATGACATGATGGAACAGAAAGTACTGCCAGTTATTTGCTGGCATTCTAGAGGTCATTACTCAGCACACAGTCACCCTTGAACATGTCACAGCCATGAATGTAAACAGGTTGAAAATGATAAACTCAAAATTAGATTTTTTCTCTTTCATCTGTTTAAATATACCTCTGAAAATCATCACACATCAAGCAGCGGACAGTAATAATTTTAACAAATGAACAGCTATCATTGGGAAGTTAGTATTTATGGTATTTGGTGCATTTAATGACTGTTTATGTGAACACACTTACACATCAGTAAGAGCAGCATGGTCAGAGGTGACGCGAGAGAAGTGGTTTTCCACCATGGTCACGGTGCCCGTAAGTGCCACATGCCCACAGCCGCAGAACAGAGCAACACCCGAAAAGCACAAGATGGTGGCCACCAAAGAGGCATAAGGGACGCCGCCCAGACACTTGATGCAACACTCAAAGCAGCCTGTAGGGGGAGAAAGGGAGACTTAGTTTTTGTCGTAATTCACTAAAGCAATTTAGATTTTTTTAAATGTATTTGAACACTGAACATATTAAGCATAAGACATAGTATTCTTTATAGTTATTAAGGCCACAAAACTACTTCAGACAGATAATGTTTTGTCTTATGACCAACTCTGCCTTTGATGCTCTGAGGTTTATGTGCCGGGCGTCTTGACACCTCACTGTGACACATTCATGAGATGAAATCAGATGGCCATCCATGACAAGCCATCTTCACACTCACGTCATATGGCATGTAGTGAGACTGATGTACTGCAGGATGATGAGTTTAATTACAGCTACAAACATTAACATTTCTCTTTTTTGTAAATTTCAGTAATTAGTGTAACATTGTGTTCCTGTCTTGTATTCGTGCTCCCCCGTGTCCTTGTATATTTTGGTTTAGTCCTCTCTGTTTGGTTTCTCCCAATTCTGTTTGATTGTCTCACCTGTTGTTTTTTCACCTGTCCTCACTTTTGACCTGATTTGTAGCAATTTAAATACTTTTCGTTGCTGCCCCGTCAGCTTTTTGTTTTGTTAAGCTCTGGAGTTTTTTGTTATTAAATCTTTTGCATTTAATTCTGTTGTGTCCGCTGCTTCCTGCTCCACTGAGGGTTTGATACACGCACCACAAGAGAACTCGCCTCGCTACCGACCGAAACATTACAATTAGGTTCACTGTTAATTGTTAAATCATTATTTAACAAAAGAGAATTGAAACTGGAAAATACCAATATTTAAAAGAAATATATGACATCCAGTATATTGCTATATCAAGGATGATATTTCCATATATGTTATCTATAAGGCCATATTTATATAAATAACATATTCAAACTCCCCACAAAGAAATTTGTTTTATTTAAATATCATTAATATAATTATTTTGATATGCTATTATATTTAATATCCATATATAACATTATTTTATTCATAAATGCAACTTTATTAAAACAACACACACACACACATATATATATATATGTCTTTTAAATTAACTGGATAATCAGTCTTCAGTTGTCAGCTGTTCTCCCTCACCAAAGAATGCATGATCATGGGAAGCTGTGTTCAGAATCTGTAAATTTTATTGTGCATATCCATAGTTAATTGTTCCTATTATGCATATTCATGTTTTTATGCTTATTCATTATTGAACAAAGATTTTCAAAATTGAACATCTTCTCTATGACTTCCTTAGGCTCTCCCAAGGCCTGGAAAGCAGTTACATTTGAAACAACACAGCTCATATCATGAGTTCCCTTTCAGTCGGTCACTCTGACGTCACGTCGGTGACCGACGAATAGGAATCTCGCTTCGAGATGCCAAAA
>JAUCMT010000134.1:2889869-2902032 GCA_032357475.1 Enteromius thamalakanensis
TATTCGTCGGTCACCGACGTGACGTCTCCGTTCCCTTCTTCAGGGAACGAGGGTTACATACGTAACCGAGACGTTATCTAGGTCAAAGAGGAAGTGCTATGAAGAGATGGAGTTACAGAGTGCAGAAATCAATGAAACAATCAACCAGGGCCCACAACAATAACCTGAACTTGGGCCCGCACACCAATGTCTTTCTTTTATATTTACTATCAATATGGATGCATACAAACAAATTTATTAATCTCCAAAAATGCATCACATAAAACAACATTTGTATGGGATAAATACACACACACACACACACACACTTACACAAACAAGTACTTTTACAGTGCGTAAGAAAACGCAAAATTACGCAATACATTTGTAAATACATGAGAAAATGTATTTCTGTTCTCATGTAAGCACTACCCTTTAAAAATAAAGCATCCTAATTTTATTCTTTATCCAATGCCTTCTGAAGAGTGAGAAAAATTCTCTGCAGTAAAGTCACTGCTGATTCATTTTGTTCTCTGCCTACTTTATCCTCTTCCAGAGACATTAAACAACACCAACTCCCCCACATGTATGAATAATGCATCATAGATAGACTTGACATCTTAAGACATCTATGGTACACAGAAACAGAGTGTTGAGTGTCTGCCTGAGGAACTACAGTTTATTACTCATAAAAAGCAGTGGCAGTATCACGGTACAGTGATGGTATCACATAATACATAAATGATTTATTTGTATAGATTTTTTTACAATATAAATATATGACAGTTTACAGGTTAATATATAATATAAGCATGGTAGATGTAAAAAAGGCAATTTTGTACATGCTTTGAATGTGTACTATTTGTTTACAGAAAAATGTTTGCATGAGTAAAAAAAAAAAGAAAAACATGTTTTGTACCTTTTTTGCCTTACTGTTACTGCTTTAAAACTGTACATACAGTGGGTACGAAAAGTATTCAGACTCCTTGCATTTTTCACTTTAAATAATAACACTAAATTCTTTTAGTTAATTTTTTCCTTGTTAATGTACACAGAGCACCCCATATTGGCAGAAAAACAAAGAATTGTTGACATTTTTGCAGATTTAATAAAAAAAAAAAAAAACTGAAATTTCATCCTATTGTCCTAAATTTTCAGACCCTTTGCTTAGAATTTAGTAGAAGCACCCTTTAGATCTAATACAGCCATGAGTCTTTTTGAGAAAGACGCAACAAGTTTTTCACACCTGGATTAGGGGATTCACTGCCTCCTTGCAGATTCTCTCTAGTTCTGTCAGGTTGGATGGCAGTGCCTGGTTTTCTCCACACATACCGCTTAGAATTAAGGCCAAAATGTTCTATCTCAGTCTCATCAGACCAGAGAATCTTATTTCTCACCATCTTGGAGTACTTCAGGTGTTTTTTTAGCATACTCCATACAGGCTTTCATGTGTATTGCACTGAGGAGAGATGTCCGTTGGGCAACTCTGCCAAATATGCGCCGACTGGTGGAGGACTGCAAGTGATGGTTGACTTTCTACAACTTTCTCCCATCTCCTGACTGCATCTGGAGCTCAGCCACAGTGATCTTTGGTTTCTTCTTTACCTTTCTGACAAAGGCTCTTCTCCCCCAACAGCTCAGCTTTTTTTACCCGTGGCCAGATCTGTGCCTTGCCTCAATTCTGTCTCTGAGCTCTGCAGGCAGTTCCTTTGACATCATGATTCTCATTTGCTTTGACATGCATTGTGAGCTGTAAGGTCTTATTCAGACAGGTGTGTGGCTTTCTTAATAAAGTCCAATCAGTATAATCAAACACAATTAGGCTCAAATGAAGGTCTAGAACCATCTCAAGGATGATCAGAAGAAATAGACAGCATCTGAGTTAAATATATAAGTGTCACAGCAATACTGAATACTAAAGACAGTGTGATATTTCAGTTTTTCTTTTTTAATAAATGTGCAAAAATGTCAACAATTCTGTGTTTTTCTGTCAATATGCTGTGTGTGCAATATTTGAATACTTTCTGTACCCACTGTATATTAGGAGTTAATAGGGATTTTGACCGAATAGGAGTCTTTAGAAAGTCATGCTTATAGAGGAGTACATCGACAGGGTCCTTCCTGACATCATTGGGCCCTCTGACCGTTCACACACTCCCATTAGTGATGCTAATTCATTTCTACAGCGAGCAGAACTTCTCTGAATATACAAAAGCATCTGTTCCGCACGATCATACTGTTACCTCTTACAACAGCTGCTGTTCAGTTCATAATAGACCATTTAAAGAGGTAAAATGGTTTCTCAACATGAAGAGGATGATTGCAGCAGTTATCTGACAGTAATATGAAATTTCATTTAATGTATGCTATGATTGGCCAGATCAGGAGTGGTCGTAAAAGAACATATGGCTCCAATTAAGCTTGGGAATGAAAGATGGTAGGTTAAGATAGGGAAAAAATAATTCAGGATATTTAAATATTATTTCCATGTTTATTATTATATTGATGACACTTGTTCCATATACGTATTCATTACATGTACCACTGATTTTGTAATCAATAAATAAATAATAATTTCTAATATAATCTTTGTCCTCCAAAAATGCAGAAATTGTCCATCACTTTCTCTTTAATAGTACTCTTTAAAGGAATAGTAATGAAAACATTTTGTCAAAATCCTGACATTTTTAGGCATAAATGGCGCTGCTTCCTGAGAACGAGCTGTGTTACACATGCAAGTTTATTTGCATCAACTAGAGATCTGGACACGTGATATTCTTCAACCAACCACATTCATTAATATTCTGATTGCTCATGCAAACTGTTAGTCGTAGGTCAGGCAAACCTAAAGAACAGAGACAATAGAGCGAGAGGAGATACATGCTGCTTGTGACACAGAGTGCTTATATAATGCTTGTTTAAAATAGCTTCAAACGCACACTCACAAAAAAAAAAGAAGAGCGTAAAATTGCACACTCTTGCGTGTGCCACTGGTGTTTCCATGGCAACACTGTGCAATTGGTCTCCTTAACACCTCATAATTGGAACCGTGTGAATATCTTTAGGATATCTTGCTGCTTTAGAAATTTTCTTCATAAAATAATGTGAGAAATGACTGAAGCATGATATTGCTATTTACTCTTGGGGAGATTGTAAGACACAGTGAAGTGACTTTTACACAAGGCCCTGTCTAAATGAAAAAAACATGAGTTTCAGGTTGTGTTCAATGAATAAATTCATTATATGACTAAATTCAGAATTATTCCAGTAAGGACATTAAATGTAAAATGTAAAATTTAGGACATTCCATTTAAAGACGTTAAAATTGTCCAGATATATCCTCCAAATTTATCACATTATTGTAACACTTAGCTAAGTGACTACTATTAACTAGTTGCTTATTAGCATGCGCATCACTAACATATTGGGTGTAATTTATTCTTATAAAGCTTTATTCTTATTCTACATTATCATATATCATATATGTCTTAATTCTACCCCACACCGAAAAAACTAAGAATTAGTAGTTTGAGGCAAAATATATAGTTAATAGTTAGTTAATATTGAACATTACTCTGTCCCCAAACTAGCTTGATCACACACACACACACACACACACAATTACTCTATAGTGATTTGTACATCATTATCAAATGTAACTCAACTGCAGGGAAGCCCCGTAGAAATAAGTTGGTCCTACAATCCTAAATGCGTTTGTCAGGGAGCTCTGAAAGAGGAAATGAAGCTCTGAGAGAAGCAGCTGTGTGTCCGTGTTGCATAATAAATTTATCCCATTAATGTTAATGAGTTAATGAGGTTAAACCAGAGGTGCTGAGATGCTGCCTGACACTGTAGATATATGCTGGGTTACAGTAAAGTTAGTGGTACTGACACAAAACTGAGTACAATTACAAAGTTTTTGTCTTCATAATTTATTGGGATAAAATGTGCTCTCCCTCAAAGCATCCTGGTGCCTGTTGAGGACCTCCAATGGGCATCCTTGACTGTGCCTGAACCATTCTCCATTTATCAACAGTGTTTAAGAGCTTTAATGGGCCATAGACAGGCAAAACAGGGCAGCTCTCTTTGCAGCCATAAAGGAAATCAATGAGCTATTCATTAGCGTTGAATTTAGAATGCAAAGATTACACGGGTCATCTTTCTCTGTCTCTACACTCAACTGTCTCCCTCAGCTATTTAACATCTGACAAAATACATCCTACAACTGATGTGTATTACATGCAGAACGTAGGGTCAGGCAAAATATTTTTTAGCTGCAATATTTTTTGTTTAGCTACTTCAACATGTAAACTGTGCCAGAAATGGATTTGAGGCCACTTTATTAATAAACTGGAAGGTTTGGGATGTTATATAGAATGAGCTTTACATTAAAAACAGGGATACTTTATGTTACAGCCAAATTTATAAATGTATAATTTATTTCTCATAGTATTTGTATGGTTTGGTTCAAACCTTAATTTTTGATGTGATATTACTTGATAATATTTATTTTCCCAACTACAGATAGCCATAATGTTTTCCTATATATGTATATATTTCTATGGTGTTTCTCTGATTTAACCCATATAAAGGGCATATGAAGTCATATAAAGCCCTTTTGATGTATTTAGGTTGATTTTGTGACATTAAACCATATTTCTGACCTAAATAAAACCAGTTAGTTTAGATGTTATAATTTTTTTTTTCCATCATACTGCCAAAATACAATTGAAAATGTATCTACTTTCTTTCAGACAAAATAGGTTTAAACTGATTTGAACAATAAAAAATCTTTTTTCAGTGAAGACACACACAGTACCAATCAACCAACATCTTCCATCTATCAAACATTGCTGTCAGCAGTATAAAAATCATAAATACCAAGTTCAATATCTTATAAAACGCAGAGTCATCAGCCACATGGGCCTAATAAGAAGACGAGTAAAGAGGCCGATTGATCTGAAGCTCTGTCAGCTTACCATTCCTGGTCCAGAATAATAGATCAGGTCAGCATTAATCTCTGCTTGACAAAGTGACCTAAAAGTGAGCACCAATGCTCATTTAGCATTTGGCACTGCTGTATTTGGTAAATCGGGTCAGATCCTGCGATGTCAGTGAATCAGTGCATTTCGATGGAGAGCGAGAAAGGCATGCAGGAGTTTTATGAGTTGAACAGACCTAAATGGGTAATGGTTTGGAATTGCTTTCGTCCACCCCCACCTCAGCAGCCACTGCCAGATGCAGCTGCTAACTGTGATTTGTTATATGAATTTATACATGTAACGAAAAGGCAGCAACAGCTGTTAAAAACTGAGAATGGCTCTACATGATAGGCGTTAAATGTAAAACCATCTGGTCCAATAATAAATCAATAATGATTACAAAATGGCTTAGCTCTTTTTGAGCACACAAACGCATCAAACCAGTGAAATACTGCATTAGGGAAAATAACCTCTTTAAAGTTTTACACTTTTTTTCTAAAATGCAAATGGGATTTACAATGAAAGACAGAGCTGCAAAACATTGATTCCGGGTAAAATAAAAGTTATATACAAAACATGTTTATGTATAGTTTTATGTTTATGTATAGGTGCAGACTTTCTAAGGGGCTTGTGAATGGTTGTTGCTCATGTTCTGCAGTGATAAGCAATCAGAGTGAGTATTCCCCTCACAACCTCTTTTCACAACTGTACAGTAGAACCTCTGCCAGAGAGTTTAGCAAGGTTTTCTCAAATGAAACAGAAAATGAGAGAGACAGAGAGATGGAAGACAGGAAAGAAAGGATGAACGCAGATTTTTTTGGCCCGGGGGCTGGTGAAAAGTGGTTGCCATGGCAGCGTTCTGCCCACGACCCAGTTGAGTGCACCCACATCTAACTGTCTCCGCAATGCCACAGTTTCTACATGCTTCCCACTCATACACTAGCCCAGGGGAGTGTGTGTGTGTTTGTGTGTAAACCTGACCTGAACTGTGATTACTTAAAGGACAGAGATATTGGTTTTGCAAGCTTTGGTCTATTATTAATATTTACATTTATTGTAATAGTTCATTCAAAAATCTTTTTTTTGTTCCAATAAATTCCTTATTTTGTCATAAGAACAAAACATTCAACTGTTTTGTACACATGATGAAAATCAGCAGAGTCTGATCATCTTCATTTCAAAATTAAATTTAGCAAAATTGACAAACGGAATCGAGGCAAGAAAAAGTGACGTTACTGTCTTCTGTAGAGCTGCTTTATAGCTGACGTGAACTCACTGATGAACTTTACACAGTTATCCAACTGAACTTAATCAATACTGAGCTGAATAGTGACACTATTGTCACTATTACTTTACCACAGAATTCGAATTTTTCTCATTTGATGACGCTTGCATCATTGATTATGTTTATTACTTAAAAGCTGCTTTGGAAAAATCTGTATTGTATAAAATGCTATAGAAATAAACGTGATTTGTTTTTAACAACAACCCAAACAACTTTCATTGTACACTGGAAAAATGGTAACATCTAAATGTATTGGTTTTAAATCTTAAATATGCTTTAGTATAGGCTCAACTTAAATACATTCATATATAAATACTTAAAACAATCATGAAGAAATATCTAACATTGTAGGTCACCACTTTCTGCTGTATATGGACAAAATATATTTTTCCAAGTGTAGTTTTTGTGTTCCACAGAAGAAAAAACTAAAGTTTATATTTTGCAAATAACATGGTTTCGAGAGGATCGTGAACGCGGTAATGACACACAGCTGGCAGCCGGTTCCTTAATCAATCACATCCAATCAAATCACTTCCCTGCTACTATAAATTCGCCCAGCTTCAATGTTTCCACGTCTCGCTTTAAACGCATCCCTTCTAAACCCCTTCTCTGCCTTCTGCTTTATTATCTCATTACAAGGAAACGTGAACTCTTGAAACAAAAACACTGGAATACCATGATGGAGAGGACATAATTTTCTCAGTCCTCATCAGGGTCACCCCCTCCTACTTTGTCTTCTCTTTTGCTAAAGGTGGAATATATAAAAAGATTCTATTCAAATTTATTAGCCTACAAAGTAACACAGGTAGAGCCAGTGCTTTCCAAGATTCACTTTCATTTCCAAGAAGCACTAAAATCTTCCAGTTAAATGTAAATTTAATATATAAGCTTTTGTGGGTAAGCGCCAACCTCCCAAGCATATTAATTAACAACAGATTGTTTAAAAAAAAAAAAGTAGAGCAAGAATTCAAACATCTTTATTTAATGATTGGTGAATATTTAAATGGTTGTGTGCATATTTCTGCTATAGGCCATTCCTTTTTAGGAGTGGCATATTAATTTGTAGGCCAATTTTATATGCACTCTGAGAAGAATTCTCTCTCAAGCGAGAAAAACACTGACACAATGTCAGTTTTGGTAGAGACACAGTCGATCTGTTCAAGCTGTTGGAGTCCTGCCATCTCTCTCTGCCCTTATGGCTCATTATACATTTCTCTTTAATGTTTGCCGCTGGCAAAATGTCCCACATTCGCCCTGTGCAAAGACTATATATTCACTTGCCTGTATATTCACTAGCTTCACTAAAGAGCTTTAGACGGAATTATGCTTATTGGTCTAACAAGCACCACTGAACTGATCCATCATTTTATATATTAAATAACATTAAGCTAGAGATTACAAATATTGCCATCTTTTACCATCACCATCTTTTTTGCCCTTTCATGTGTAAAAAATAGTAAAAGAAAAATGGTTCAATTTACAGGTTTAAAATCAAATATATTATTTCAAATTACTGAATAAACCTAAACAACATGATCTATACCCCTAAAACTACTAGACTGGTTAAACCACGTCAAAATATCTCTTCAAATAACACAACTTTTTGCAGTGTAGTTAAAAAAAAGTAACTGCAACTTTCTGTGCTGTAATTCAATAATATTAAGGTGCTGTGTTCTAAAAAATCATCAATGAGAGATGCAGATAAATAGCAACAGACATGTTAATTGGGTTTTTTAGAATCAGTGTGTAACCCCTGTTGGTGTCTGTTACGGTTGGTCGTTGCATATATTCACTGATTACACTGTTTGAATCTGCATATTTCGGGTGTTGGAATGTCTGAGAAGTGATGTACTATAAACTGGTGACCATCTGCGTTGGTCTGCGTCTGTTAGTGTGGTGTTAATTGGTCTGTGGACAACAAATGTTGTCTTCCAAAGACTTTAAATGATTCCAGTTTTAGCTTGACATGTAAAACTGTCATTTTATCCTTAAATTGTAATCATAAGCTGATCATTGCCGTTAAAAATAGTTGTTACTTTAAAGAGATATTACTTTATATAATTAGAACAATATAGTTTTGTTGGTTGTAGTTTAATTTTACAAAGGAGGATTGTAAAATTAAGATTTAATACTGTGGAAAAGCATGTGTATAACTGGTTTCAGGTTCTGATTGAAGTGATGCTAACCCTGGAACAACATAAAACTACATTTTGCTTAACATTTAATCGCAAAGTTTAATCACAACATATAATTATTGGAGTTAAAAGTGGTCTGTTTTTCTAACTGTACAATGGTCAACAGTAAGAAACTATTCTTAAATATAATTTAAAAACGTAAAATGTGTTTAAAGCTGCTTTGCAACGATTTGCATCATGAAAAGTGCTATACAAATAAATTTTCATTGAATTAAAAATATGTTTTTGTTACGTATCATGCATAAATACAAATTGTCTTTGTGTTTAATGTTACACAAAATTTAGTTTTGCCTGCATCCAACTTCCAACATGCATTACAACATAATATCAAATGCATTTGTAAGTAAGGAGCTTTCCAGGCACAGTAACCAATGGGAATTCTATTCCACTGGACAGTCACCTCACACAATATAGTCTAGGAATAGATGTATTTGCATGGCTCCTGTCAAAAAACCATTATCTCTCACACGTTCATTTTCACCAACTTATGGGAGAAAGGCTTTTTTGTGGCTGATCAGAGATCAGTTTAGCTATATATTCTGTTCTTATAGTTAAGCAGTGTTTTTTGTAAGTAAAAGCTGGTCATTGATCAGTGTGGAGGAGGTGAAGTCTGACCGCTGTGAGAGCCTGCTGAGAGACAGACAGCGTTTAGTGTGAGTAAATGGGCGTAATTAAGTGGACAGCTTTTAAAGTAGTCCCTTCTCTCAACACTATGTTGATCAATGCGCAATGCTGTTGGTTTTAGACCCAGTTCTGAATTCAGTTTTGTCTGTATGTGTGGTAGCTGACTGTCGATTCCCATTTGTCAGGGATGCTTGAGAGGAAATCAAGCGTAGCGTTTGCCTTGACCTCACCCCTGCCCTTCTATTACACTCAAATGCACATTTATAAAGATTCACACAAAAACATACAACATATAGGTCTAGACAACACATTTATACACTATTCTGTCCTTCACATCAGACAAAATAAAGACATAGACTCAATCTAAGCCCTTTACATTGCTACACTATTACAAAAATATTGAATAACTTGTATTGTAATATTGAAAAACTTAAAAATGGTAACACATAAGAAATATAAGAAATATTATTTAAAATCTCTGAAACTATCTTTAATTTGTACCATAAAATTCAGTTTATAGTTAAATCATGTTAATTTTTTTGTCTTTAAAGTAGCAACTGAAGGTTACCACAGTGTATGACATTTATAACATTTAATAGAAATATATAACAGCTCATCGATTCCAGAGCAACATTCCAATTATATCAGATATGTTTCAAAACCTGCTGAAGGTGATAAAAAATGCAATGTTCAGTAAGATTTTATTCTACAGTCCATGTTACATGATACTTTAATGATTTAAAATACTAATAACTATGTAATTACGAGCAGCCCCAAAAACAATGGCATGCCAATTACATGTAGTCAGTTAGAATCACCCCATTATTATGTACTGTATGCAAACACATGACGACCGGAACTGTGACTTACTATTCCTGTGCAGAAATGTACTCGGAAATAACTTTAAATATAGGTTTGTGCGGCTTAAATTAAAATGAGCTAATGCAATACCATTTTTTGGGGTAATGTTTAACCACATGCAATTAACTTAGAATTAAAGTAGTACAATTTGTATTTTCTTTATTTGCTATTGGCCAAGACTGGGTGTGCTGTCAGAACTAGATGTTAGCATTACCAAAAAAAATGTTTTTTTCTTGTTGCATGGAAGATAGATGGTAATTGTACGGAATTCGTAACTGTATTATTACCTAAATTCAATAAATCAGTCAATAAATAAATAAATGCCTATTCCCACCTTCACCAGGCTAAAATATTGAACAGGTGGAACTCACAGTGAAACACAGAAGGGATCCTATCAGGAGGAATCACTGTCCTTGATCTTTTCAGCTAAAAGATGGTAATAAGAGAACACAATGTACTATCAAACATACTGGAATTTTCATAACTCAAAAGTTCCTGTGTCAAAAAAAGAGCATTTATTGACATCTTTTTACATTTACATAAGGGATAATGTAAATCCAGCCAGTTGTTATCACACAGCAGCCCGACACAAAGCAGAAATGTTGTTTTAAATTTGATTTCAATTTCTGCACATGAATACTACTGTTATACCATTTTTATCTATGTTCTGTTGCATTTATTTGGAATGTGTTTATTATTTGTGTAATTTTGATCCTCTTTTATTCCCAAGTGTTTTTTCTTAGATGTTAGGCTAAAGGTTTTTGCTGTGGTACAGGGCTTAGAAGAGCAACAATAACATACAGTATGTGGGGAAAAAAATGTTTAACCTTAAAACAAATAAACACATTGCTTTACATCAAATTCACAAAATAATGTTCTTTTTAGCAAACGTCATATGACCACAAGTCATCACTATGCATACATATGTTTTTTCTCTCTTGTAAAGAGATGATAAAATAGGGATCAGAGAACAGCAGATTGTGCACCAGTGGGCTGAATGGAGAGGATCCATATACAGGAGGATGAATGGCATCATGCAGGAACAGGACATGCTGTGCCAACCTGCCTGTTATTGCTGTTCATACCTACAGTATACACAGCACAAATTAACACAAGCAGAGGCCAATATTCATACACAGGTACATATAAACACACAAAACATGAATGCACAAGCACACTTACAGAAGCACGCGCCCACACTCTCTTACACATACAAAAAAGTGGCTAAACAGCCATGTGAGTTTGTGGCGGCAGATGGAGGCTGTCAGCATGCCCTGAGTGAGCTGTTCCAAATGAAAGGCACATGAGGTTGTCTTTCCTCTCTGTGATTACTCTCACATGCTCACAGTACTTGGCAGTCTTGAGAAAAGGCTAGGCTGTGCATATCAGCATTTGGGACTGAGAACCGTATTAGGTGTTGGTCACAAATTGTCCTGTTAATTCAACAGCACAGGAGCCTCAAGCCCCTTTTCTATCGCTCTTAATTATGCATCAACCACAGTGATTTTTCAGAGTCCCTTAAATTCTTTTTAGCAACAAATCTAATAACTTTTTAGCAAATCTCTAACTTACTAGTACAACTACGCAAGAGCGAGGTCTTGTTTATCGCATCACTCCTCTGTGTCAGCTCTGTTCAGCGAGTGGCACTGACGAGTCATCTAGCAACATTTAGCAACTTTTCAAGCTGGATTTAGCTACTTTTGAAAGAATTTGGCAACACTGAAAAACAAGTGGTTCACACATATTTATTGCATGTTCCTGAGCAAGATCCAGTTCAGAGGTTAAATGCCTTCCCCACCACCCCATCTTAGACCTGCCCTGTGTGAGTTGCACGCCTTGGTTCCCTGCTCACTTCACTCGCACTGCGTCTGCTAAGACACTATATGGGGAAAACTCCTTTTTTCCCCCCTAACTGAAGCCTGTTTAACACGCAGTGAAACTGCATTGCCATTGGTGTGCAGTGGTAATTTTTCAAACTAATCCCCTGGCTGCCGTGCTGCGGCAACCAACGGCTGGCTCTTGCCGAAGCTAGACTGAGGGGGGGCGGGGCCATCTATATATAGTGGCTGAACCGCCACAGGATTTCAGATTTCTTCTCCTTTAGCAATGTGCATCTTTGCTGTCCCTGACACAAGCCTTACGCTTGTTTCACACATACTCCGTATGCAGTGCGTTTGCGTTGCGTATTTTTTTACGCACCCATGTTAACGGATCAGAGCGTTCACACTGCACGCGGT
>JAUCMT010000134.1:2902132-2918799 GCA_032357475.1 Enteromius thamalakanensis
GGCTCTTTAAATGGGTTCAGACACTATTTGCTAGCTTACTCCTCTATGGACCAGGACTGCCCCATAGGAGTAAACGCTAATCCAGCTAGGGGCCTCTCAGGCTGTTAAAGTATACTTGCTCCCCTCCAGACTGCTGATGCGCTTTGAGTGAGAGCTTGGACTTGTGAGACCTTTTCTACGTAAATACTTGATCGCCGTGTTTGGCTGCCAGCCAAAAAAATTAAAGGTTTAAATAATTAACACTGCACAACCAATGGCTGAGCAGTTTCACTGCGTGATAAATAGGCTTCAGTTAGAGGAAAAAAGTTTTCCCATAGCGTCTTTGGAGACGCTGTACTCGTTCTCATGTCTCAGGGAACCAGGGCTACGGATGTAACCTATTCGTTTCAATGTTGTCATACTCCCCACATTCATTTTTTTATGAAGTTTTGCAAATTCTTGGCTTCTCTAATAATGTTCACTACTGGAAGAGAGGGGTGGGGTCCGCTGAGCTCATTAGCATTTAAAGATACATGCAACAAAATGAGGGTTTTATTTTACACTACCATCAAGAAGTTTTAATCAAAGTATGTTATATAATTAATAAAAAGAATCATATTTACTTGACTGATGACCCCTCTACATGAAATACAATTTATTATATCAACCTAACTGCTCAGTCAACCTAAATACATTAATTTATACTGTAATTATATATATATATATTATTTATACCATTGATATTTATACCATTATATACAAATACAAATGATTGGTTAAATCATGTACAATTTTAAAATGTGGCTGTAACTTTTTTTAGCCAAATAGTGGATGAATGTAACGTATCTAGTACTCTAAAACGTATTGAACTGTTTTGGGAGACAGAAGAACGGCGGAATTTACATGGGAGTAGATTAAGGGAGAGATAGAGAGAGAGAGAGAGAGAGAGAGAAGAGAGAATGAAAGTGGGAAGTAGTATGGGAACAGAGATCAGGGAAACTGATACTGTGTAATGAAAAGCCCAGTGTATAGACTACGGGCAGCACAAGCACACAGCCCTCATCCACACGGAAAAATGGTATCCTAAAAATGGTAACAACTTAAGTAGTTTTATTTAAGTTAAAAAATATTACAAAACCTATTACTTAAGCTGTGGTTGCCAGAATGTTACTGTAAAAAAATATGGTAGCAACATATTTCAATAGCTGACATAATGTTCATTTACTAACCTACCAAAGTACTAATATCTGTATCTTAACAGGTGGTGATAAGAAAGCCCAATGATGAGTAACCAAAACTCACAACATTGAACATCAAATGTGAAGTGTCATACGGGGAATTCCTAAAATGTCAGTTTATGGGTTTTTTCACTGTAAATTACATTATGACTTGTTCTTTTTCACTTCCAAAAACTGTAATTTCACATGATTTTACTGTAACAATATATTAACTGTTATTACAGTTATTGACCGTATACAGTAGGAAGGCTTAAAAGGATTTTACTGTAGCATTTTAACTGTTAAAATCACATTCAATGGACTTAGGAAAATGAGCTGTAGTGAATTATTTTGAGTAACCTCCCCCACACTGCTATATACAGTATAACACTAACACCAAATAGATGTGCCAAGAAAACAAATACTGAGAACATAAATCTGAAAAATGTTTTTTATCTGCATGTCTGTGCATCAATTCTGTCATCATTACTACAGAGCAGTTATCCATGCTGTGCAACATGGTCGAACCATCTTTTGTAGTTTCTAAACATCCACAATTGTGCCTTAACATCAACAATGGCAATATTGGTCTTAAGCTAAAAGTAGAGCACAAAAAGCGTTGTCCATTATTGTACAGAAAAATAAATTTAAAAAAATATTTCCTGTGAGCTATTGCTACCCATCCTAGATTTCCTGATTGCAAAATCAGATGTTAAAGATACAATACATATGGTTATAAGAGATAATTTCCATTTTTATTTATTTATTTATTTTTTATCTTTGCCATCTTTAGTACTACTACATATCCCTCCCCTTTCATATCCCAAGAATGATGTAATCCTTTTGATGTGGAAAGTGCAGGAGTTATGTAAAAAGAGAAGCGTGCGTATGCCGCCTCTTCTGCCCTCCTTCCTTTTTGTGCATGTGAGAGAAAAAAAGAAAGAGTGACAAGAAGAGAGAGAAAGACCCTATACTCTATCAATTTTCCCATCATTGGCGTGGGAAGCATAAACAAGTACTCCAGCAAGCTATTAATCAAGAGCAATTGTATGGCACATCAAAAAGATCGAAAAGTACAATGAATTGGTAAAATGATAATTAATACTCAGAGAGATTTGAATGGGCCATGAAAAAAACGCTGTATTAACAAAAAGACAAGCATATGAGCGTGCAGCAAATGTGGTTCAAAACACTTTTTTCTGGTCTCTGGACAATTTTTTTATCCAGTGTATTGGGCAGTTTCTGAATTATTTAGCAATTATGAAATATGTAATGTTATTTTACAGAAAATGTAGGAATAAAACAGTTCACAGTGCAAGTGTAATGAAAAGAATTTCTGTGTTCTCACTGTAATGTAATTAACATGGAAGAGAAGATAAGAAATCAGTAGGACAAATAAAGCCATATAGAATTATCAACTTGAATGTCATTATAGTCATGATTTTATGAGCAGTGAATATTAACAAAGATAGGTACATATCCAGTGGTTCAAGACATACAGTAGTTTACATGACGAAGCAACTGCACCAGTGGGTGGAGTGAAGGAGCATCCTCCTTGTTGCGCAGATTCTTGTGAACTTTATTTCACATTACCACAGTTATAAATTCAATAACTCAATCAACATAAAAATATTACACAAATAGTCCAGAAGCACATGAGCCTGCAGCGAATGAGGCTTGAAAACGTCTGGTCTCTGAACAATTTTAGTAACAATTATCCAGCAATTATAAAATTTGTATCTGTAACGAATCGGCTGTGGTTTCTCACGCTATCGCACTTAAACCAGGCAGGCAGGACTCAGAGGCAGGACTTGAGTGAAATAAGAACATTTAATCAAGAAAACAAAGGAAACTGCGACAAGCAATGCTGAGATCTACAACTGACATGCAACATTAACAAAAGGGCTTTGAACAAGACAGTTTAAATACTAGACACAATCAAAGTATAATGGGGAACACCTGGACACACAAGGCTGGCAAGGAGTGAACACTGATTACAAGGGCGGGGCTACAGATGATGAGCACAAGGGGAGACAGAAGGTAAACACAGATCACATGGCATAACAAAACACAACAAAGATCACAAGGGCACATAAAGTTCATTACTTAGCTGAAGTGCCATCCTGAGCTGTACTGGCACATCAGCTGATCGTGACAGTATCAGTATGTTCTACTGTTTTATTTATTTCACAGAAATTGTTAAAACTGTTGCACAGTGCAATTGCAATGCCAGGTAGTTCAGTATTTATCAATTATGAAACAAACTTATTTTATGGCATTAAAGTCAACATAAAACTTTAAACTGACCATTCACATTTCTGAGTAAAAATGGCTTGCTGAAAAGTACAAATAAAAATTAGGATGGGACTTGATTTTATCCATTTGTTGTTGATTGGACTGTGAAAAGAGGGTTTTGCCTACCGGAACGGAGGCAGATTTGAATGTGATTGGTTCAACTCCAGTGAGGCTTTATGTCAGCAATTATTTACAATAAAGCCAGTAACATGCATTGAGAAAGTGAATCAGTTCAAGAAATTTTGATTTCATGTCTGTTTCAATGTAACTGTTGCCTTAAAGGGGAACAAAGATGCAAAAAGATGAGCTTTTAACAAAATTAACTGTCTGTGCAGAAACACGAAAAACTCCCATAATGCAGTTTGATTATGGCACCGCCCTTCTCCTACTCTATCTGTGGGTGAGAATAAAAAAAAAAAAAGCTCATTTACATACACATTAAAAGCTAGTTGAAAATTGGCAAACTTGTCTTCAAGTGAACAAATAATTTGCCTCCAAAGCTCAAAGAATAACCTTAGAGAAAGCATCTACAGCAAGCTGACCTGACAAAAACCAACAGTTCTTGCAAATACATCAAATTTTGAAAAGACTACTTATCTCTTCAAATTTTAGTTGTAACACATATGGTCTTCTCCATAATATTAATCTCCATGCTGTTGGCAAAATTGTTCAAAATTTAACATGGAAAAGAGGATAAGAACACAGTGGAATGAAAAAGCCATATGGAATTATCTGCTTGAATGCCATGATAGTCATGATTTTATGAGTGGTGAATATCAACAAAGACGGATTACGTTTTCAGTGGTTCACGGCATACGGTAACGCTAGTTATACGATGAAGCAAATGCACCAGTGGGTGGAATGAAGGAGCATCCTCCTTGTTGCTTTTGATGCTTGTGAAGCACAGTTATCAAATCATACCTCAGTCAACACAAAAGTATTACAAATAGTCCACAAGCATGAATACAAAGTCAAGTAAAGAGGGGCGTCCTCCAGCGCTGCGTATGTCATTGTGGGGTTTAATATTACAGAAAACATTGTTTAGATAATCCTGATAATAATACTGTCTAACCTGTATTTACAGACACGCACGCGGTTTGTGAGGAGCGCCCTAATAAATGGCACTTTGAGGGCATGTTTTCTTCAGGTGCTTTACATATTCAAAGCATGCATTCGGTTTCCATATAGGATACTCTTATTTTGCGAAAGCAGCAAAAATAATTCAATGATTTTTGTCAAAATGTTTAAATAGCGCGCCGCTGAACAGTGAAGCAATGCATAAAATTTATATATCAGATATTTTAAGACCAGAGGAATTGTTTTATTAGTTTTAGCAGCGAACACTACAGCTATGTAAACAACACCTTCAATACAATGCGACACCTTCATCTCGTCACCATCAACAATACTATCGACACCAAAACAAAACAACATTGAAAACATGCTTTATATAATGATACGATGCAGTATAGTATTTATTTTTGACGCATGAAACCAAAAAAATGTGTGTGTTTTATTGCGTAAAGTAAATCACTAAGGTAACAGGAGCTGCTCTTATTCACAGGCAGCGATGGAAACGATTCTCCAAAGACGCAGAGGAGAGATTTGACATCACCAGCGCTCCAAAGGTAGCACAAAAACGCGCATTCCCTTATCGAATAATAGACGTCGACAAATTTTAATGTTAAGTAAATGACACGAGGAGGACCCTCGATCGATAAAATATTCGATTGATTCGCTAATGAACGGCGCGCAAAGCGAAGCGCAAATAGGTTAAGCCGCTCTCTAAACATCTAGCACGACCAGAATAAATCCGAGTCGAAACACAAAACGAATACACAGTTACAAACCTTTGCTTTCTTCCCTTTCATCCTGATTCTCCTCAGCCGTCGTTTCTGGTTTCATCCCATCCATTTGGAAACAAGTATGTTGGATAGACTTCCCTTTGCCTGGTCTCTCTCGCTCCAATACAAGAGTATATTTTACAGTCCACCTCAATGTAAATGTTTTTTAGAACGATTTTCGCGCAGATAACTGATTCATAAACGTTACGAGCTCAGCCGAAGAGGGTCTCGCGTAAAGGAACACAAGCAGATACGCGGAGGAGAGAGAATCCGTGAGAGGCGGAAAAAAAACAGCCACTCCACTGCCAGTCAGGTTGACATAAACAGATAGTCCCAGCTGTAAACAGTCACACATGCTCTCTCTCCTTCCCCCTCCCTCTCTCAGTCCCCTCCCTCCTCGAATTGATGGGGGAACAGAAAGAATAAACTGTACTTATTAGGACCTGGGTTAGATATGAATTAAAAGTGACGTGTGCTAAATGAGACACTTCAACTATTATTTTATTCTAAACATCCATGTTTAAGTGGTGGGTGCCAACAATTTTTTAATAATAATAAAACAATGCTCAAACAAAGAAATACCATCTGTCTGAAATCCTCTTAAACAGTATTAATTCTCATGCACATGACCTTCTGCTGCATTCAGCTAAACAAAAGACTTGCACATACTGGTACAGTACAACTGTCCAGGAAAGAGAGCACACTAAATACCATCTCTATCATTACCATTTAAGGAGCCTTAAAACCCAGAGGGTATATATGAGGTCGTATTTCAACAGTCCCCCCTGTAAAAAAGCATACTCTCAAGAGGAATGTCACATTAAATCCTGATCCTGAAATAGATGGCACCCTATAGTTGTTATGTACAGTTTATGAATGTACAGTATACGTGTGCATGACTAATATTAATATTATGGACATGGCTAATAGCATAGCTAAGTAATGTCTGGGTTTTAGCTTTGATTTTACTATCTTCTATTGTTTCCCTATGTCCAATCCCGCATTCTCTCACATGCCTACACGCTATTGGTCAAACTGCTTTTCAGCCAAGCATTACCTCCGACAAATGAAAACAAAACCAGAATTCAGGAAAATGAGGTTGCACGGTCACCCTACACTGAGTGATGAAACTGCATTTGTTTTACAAATATTGCTAAGGTATACCTTTAACCTATAAAATTTTGTTTTGTTGGTATTATGCATTTATGTTGCTTCAGCGACAGAATACACTTCTGTGATATACTGTATTAAGTAGACCTAATTACATGACACATGGAAATGATCCATAAAATGTCTCTATGGTGATGATCTTTACACATCACGCATCATCTCAAGATTTTACTTCATTTTGTGTTTGTTAAATATTTATTCTTCAGCTAATTATAGCTATTTTTATTTTATGCTATTGTGGAACAACAATCGTGTTTTATTACACTGGCAACATCGAAATTAAGTGATTCCCTTTGAAGGGTGTAGCCAAGCCAGCAGAGGGAGCTCTTACCGCTGCACTGACTGTCACAGAATATTTTAGTAATCGAGTATTCCACTGAAAACTTCACTGATTAATCGAATAATTGGATAAAACATTTTTGCTTATTAAAGAGCAACATTAAATATGCTAGAGAAAATAAAAAATATATATATATTTTATTCATTTATGACATTTATTTATTTTTTTATATTTATATCAAAATATTAGGTAAAATATTATTACCATACAATAAGTTCATGGCTGTGCATTTATAAACCCTATTTATTACAATCAAGCTAAAATTAAGATATTTAAGCAACTTTTACAAAAATGTCTTATAAGGAAATATTACAGGTATGCATCAGAACAATGACACTGACATGTTTTAAGATATTTCAGATCAAGATATTTTTATCTGAGACAGCATAAACATGCAATTTAGTCTGGGACTAGCTTAAGCCTTGTCTGTGAAACTGGGGGTAAGTGTTTTAAGAATCTTCCAATTTGTATATCAAACTCCAATCCAGTGTATATGCAAATTACCAAGCTTAGAAACAAAGAGTCATGAAACTTCCCTCCAAATTATCAACACACGTTTGGCTCATTGACACACAAAAGGTGTGACCTCAACATGTTTCAAAAGGCCCCACGGCAGGGACCAGCCTTACTTTTTGCTTTTTCTGGATTCTGGACCCCCATCATATCTCTTGTCTCCTGGCTAAGCCCCCTGGCCCGATGCAAACTCATGGGCCTAAATGCAGCGCAGTCTGCAGTCTTTTGAGACACTAAGATGAGGATTTAACTCCACAGCAAAACCTAAGTTTTACACCAGACAGAGGCCTCGATTTTCACGTAAGTTAAGATCCACGTATTACAACTGATCTCTCTCAGCTTTCCTTTCATGTACCAATCATCAGAGTTAGGACATTCATCACTCTTCAAACCAGGAAGAACATGATTGCCAATCCAAAACCTTGGAACCATCAGGACTTTCAGACTGCATCGGACCATCGTCAACGAGGCAATCCAAGTATCATACATATAACTAAACGAAACAGAGGTTTATAAATGGAACTGATGGCTTTACAATCTTTTCATAACTTCAATTTTGGCTTTTCCTATTGGTTTACCCTTAAGCCTTCTTTGCACTTTCTTTGTGTGAGTGCATTTATACCTGTGTGTTTAGTTATGTGATTTAACGTAGAGAGTCTGTGGCTGGCCACGAAAATATCCCTTCTTAGAGTTTATATGAACTTACACAACATGATGTCACAAACCCTGATAGACCCCGTCCTCAGGAACATTCAACAAAGAGGTTGAGGCCATGCACTGCGTTTAAGTAGAGTTGTTGCCATGCCATCAAAACTAGGGGGGCATGACAAAATCTATTTATAAATGAATAACAATTCTGTCTTTCAACGATTCTAATAAATCTAATAAATAATTAAGTTTCAAAATTAGTTCTAAAGCAGCCGTTCTGAATCATAAAATCATCAGAGCGTATAAAGAAGAAAGGAGTAATAATGTATATACAGTGAGGTAAAACGGTATTTAATCAGCAACCATTTCTGCAAATTCTACCACAAAATAAGAGAGAGACCTGTAATTTTCATCATAGGTATACCTCAACTATGAGAGACAAAATTAGCAAGACACCCCCAATAAAGGAGTGGTTTTGCAGGTGGTGACTAAAGACCTCTTCTTTGTTCCTATGCTTTTTGGCTGATGTTTTGGTCACTTTTGAATGCTGGCGGTGCTTTCACTCTAGTGGTAGCATGAGACAGAGTCTACAACCCACACAAGTGCTTTAGGTAGTGCAGCTACACACTGAGCATATGTGACAGTTAAAGAGAACGTTCTGCTGACTGCAACATCCTCCAGCATGACCGTTTTGGCAGTGGGTCAGTAATGTTGTGGGGGGGCATTTTCTTGGAGGGCTCCACAGCCCGATCCAATTCAGCATGTCTGAAACGTAATGTCTCGTTCCATCCACCAATGCCACGTTGCACCACAGACTGTCCAGGAGTTAGCGGATGCTTTAGTCCAGGTCTGGGAGGAGATCCCTCAGTAGACCATCCGGCACCTCATCAGGAGCCTGCTCAGGTCTTGTAGGGAAGAGGATGGATACCCGACCCGAGCCTGACGGTACCTGACAGTACCTGATGCTCGGGTTTGGGTCAGAGTTGGTCATGCTCTCTTCTGCTGACATTTTCAAACGCCTTCCTACAGTTGCTAAAAAAACAGGCTTTCCAGACAAAAAAAGTGCATGTGTCATTAGTATGAGAAAAAAATTAGATCGTGCTGGGATCGGGCTCGGACAGACATACTACTGAGCCTCATTTTGACTTGTTTTAAGGACATAACATCAAAGTTGGATCAGCCTGTAGTCTGTTTTTCCACTTCAATTTTGAGTGTAACTCCAAATCCAGACCTCTATGGCTTAATAAATTAGATTTCTCTTGATAATTTTTGTGTGAGTTTGTTGTCAGCACATTCAACTATGTAAAGAACAAAGTATTTATTAAGAATATTTCATTAATTCAGATCTACTGTAGAATGTGTTATTTTAGTGTTCGCTTTATTTTTTTGAGCAGTGTATATCTTTAACACTTGCAGGTTACCACTTTTTATGCAGTGCTTAAAAATAAAAGTGAACTGAGTGAGGCATAAAGAGATGACTGTCCATCCCATTAAAACACCTTCCCTCCTCAGGCATCAAAAAGCACAGGAAGTAAAGGAATGCGAGCGGTAGTGAATGTTGTAAACAACCTCTAACTTCTGGTTGTAATTTAGAGTTCTTACTTCCTTTAAAGTGTCACAATTTACAAGCAATTTAGGATGAAATATACAGTTTGTGTCAACAAATTTGAGCCTGAGCCTATCTTCTACTTCCTGGAAGGTTGCTGAACTGAAACAACCTTGTCTTGGTGAAAAAGGGGAGATTAGAAGATCTTTATCTACACCTCTCACTGAAATGACAGTTATCATAATAGTAAAAATCTGAGGCGTAATAACAATAAATCAGGAAGATTTTTGTGTAATTACATTTATTTCAAAGATACTGTATATCCCCTAATGTGAATTAGTTACAACCACAGATCCTTTCTTTGTTTTTGCCGGTATTTGTCATCATAAGTCACATTTAAGACTATTTGGGGGAGAGGGGGGAGCCAAAGATCCAATAGGACACACTGGAACTTGTCATGAGGCAGGGCTCATGGATTGTTTTGCTCTGAAATACAATAATCTCAAAATTTGTAGGTCACTGTCACAGATTAAGTGTTTGTTTGGTAGATGAGAAATGGTGTCTGGCACAGTTTATCGTCTCATAATCAAAAAACAAAACAAAACACACAACACATTCAAAGCAATCAAGCTATTATCAGAGAACTGATTATTATTTTTTATTTAATATGTGTAACCACAACAACACACTTTGGCCTAACTGGTCCCCAACCTTTTTTAATATGCACAAACTTATTAAAACTCACAAAAGGGAGAGGTAATTATTTTTTTAATTAGTTTTCATTTTAACATGAAAGAACACATTTGTTGCTTATTGTCAAAAAAAACAAACAGTCTAAATCTAAATTTTAGTGCTGGAAAAAGCCACAGACACTTTTCCAAGGGGTGAATACTTTTTTATAGGAACTGTAGTCCTGCCAAGTTTTTACTGCAAAGCCTTGAAGTTTTTTTGGAGACACTCTCTCTATCTCAGGTCAATGTAAAACAGAGGCTCTTGGTCGAGAAGAGAAATATGTTTTATCTATTTGGAATTGTTCTCTATACACCCTCAGAGCACAACAGCCCACTCTCCCTCGAAATAACTACATAATCCCTTATGGTTGTATAGTTTAAGTAAGCTGTTAGCTGTTTATTAACAGGGACAAAAACAACATTTGAAGTCTCTACAGAAGCTCAGAGTTTATTAGTTAATAGTTATTTAGCTGACAATAGAGAAAATAATGGATAAATGTTGGATGCAATTTATGTGGCAGAAGTTCATAATGCCAACAAACTGTCAACCAATAAAAAGCCTTAAATGAACATGGTTTAGGACTAATCTGAGTTTTAGACTGTGTTAATTATTTATAACAAGAGAAGCTGTGGGTAAAAAAAAGATAATATTGTAATTGTTCATAAAAAATAATGTAGTGTTAACTAACGATGTTCATGCAGTGTTTTAATGATGACAAGAGAAAAAGGTGAATAATAATGATACAAAAACAAATGATTTAACATAGACAAAAGAATATTACACACAAAGAAAGAAAAAAATAAAGAAACTAAAGGATAAAAGCAGATTCACTGAAGATAATGTTTAGTGACATGGTACACATTTATTTTGCTTTTTCTGCAAAAAAGTGATTTTATTCCTGTTGAACAAAGCAATATTTTCTTTTTGCAATTTTACCCATCATAAAATTTTATTACAATTGGCAGAGATGTCTTTTAAGTTTTGTCAAATAAGCAGCCTGTTTTGTGAAGGCCAAACTCAAAAGGAAACAATAATAAAAAAAAAATCTAAATTATCAACAGACAAATGGTCTGTTCATATTAAAAGCACCTTTAAGATCTGCCATTCAAGTATGAAAAGTACAGAATGCAAGAGGAGAGCGTACAAGACTTGAATTTAATTATTAACTCCCAATATTTACGGTTTGATTTCTTCATCAGGAAAATAATAAAAAGTCAGAATCTCTAGCTTTACATCCATCTTCAAGGATATTTACAGGTTATTCAGTGTTTTATGTGGGTTATAAGTAACCCACATGAAACACTTTTAGTGCAACCCCAAATATACAAACAAAAATAAAGTAAAATAAAAGATTATGTATCACATATTTCTGTTTAGTTAAACACCTGTTCACACTGACAACATGCAAAATACACAGTGCATCAGAGAGGATTATTTATACCAAAATGTATAAAACTTTGATTTTCAAAGTGTTTAATACTAGTATTCAGTGTAGATAGGTCTTTATAAACCCATGCCCAAAGCCATGTGAAGCAGAATTTCCAGAGGCATAATAAATACTTTAAGAAGGTATGCATATTTCCTTTAATAAATATAGCCCCACTGAGGAAGAAAACATTAGTTAGCTTCTCAAATTCTCAGAGAAGAGGATGTGAAAACTAGGTCAGAATTCTACTTGTGTTGCTTAACTTGTCATTATTTCCCAACTGATCACAGCTAAATCAAACCAAACCAAAACACTGCTCACAAAAATATTAAATGGAACTTGCCCTAACTCCATGGAACTTGCCCTAACTCTAAATGTATTCTTATGGTGTGGCCACTCAGTAGCTTATGTGATACAGCATTGTGGTGAAAAGCGCGGTTTCAAATCCTGTGTAAAATGGTTTGACAAAACAGCTCAAATCAGCGCAAGGAAGCTAAAATAGCATGGCTACATCAGTAAATACATTTTTAGTTTATTTTTGAATTTGTTAACACTGTTGGGTAGGTTTGGGTTTGGTGTATATCCAACTTGATAGAGCATTAATGTAAAGAGAAATATTTGAATTCTGAACAGCCGCAACATGTACCTTAAGTAACCTTAACAGTAAATATGGGAGCAGACGGTCCCAATCTTTCCGGTCTTCGGACGCCACCCGCCGCAGCATTTGTTTTAGGGTTTGGTTGAATCGTTTGACGAGGCCATCGATCTGAGGGTGGTACACTGAGGTCCTTTGCTGTTTTACTTTCAGCAGCCGGCAGAGGTCAGCCATTAGCCGGGACATGAAGGGGGTCCCCTGGTCAGTCAGTATCTCGGAGGGGAGGCCGACCCGGCTGGCCAGCAGAAACAGTTCTTGTGCCACTGCCTTGGACTGGCCTTCCTCAAGGGCACGGCTTCCGGGTACCGGGTGGCGTAGTCCACGATGACCAGGATGTGCTTTGGCAGCAGCCCCACGAGGTCCATCAAAGGGCACCCCAATAATGGGTAGCGGGATGAGCGGGCTAGAGCGGATCCGCTGTAGGGTGCGTGGGCTCCCAGGTGATTTGCCAGCGGATGGGACTGTGCCAACTCCAGGATGATTTCCGTCTTCGATTTGGGAACCACTAAGAGCTGTTTTACCTCCACCCTCCGCCCCGCGACGCAGTACAGCAGTCCACCTTGGATGATGAAATGCGGGAGAGGGTGAGGGCCTGTATAAACTTCCTGGTCCTCTAGGATCCAAACCTGCTCCCAGCAGTTCTTCAGGCGGTCGTCCTCCCGTTGGGCCACTCCGAAGCCCCCCATCCCCCCAGTCACTTGTTGGAAGACATCATAGAAAGGATTAGTCTCACGGGAGGGGGACTCACCGTCTCTCCCGCTGTCCGAGGTGGCAAGGGCGGTCCATGGCCGAGCTCCCCACGACGGCAGGTTGCGATGGTGGCGAGGGGGTGGCGCCGGCTGTGTGGCGAGGGCAAGAGCTTCTTTGAACCCGGGCCAGTCACGGAACCGGTAAGTCATGCAGTGAGCCCACTTCCAGCTTCCAAGTTCCTTCCGCAGTGACACACGCACCGTGTGTCTCCATGTACGCAGGTCAGGTACCTCTCCTCTTCCTACTGGCTGGGGTCCTAACATGCCAGGCTGGATCAGAGTGATGGCGCTGCCTGAATCCAGTAAAGCCGTGTAGTTTCAGCCCTGGACCTCCACACGTGGGCCAGCTCTGGGTGCCTCCTGGTGGACCACACAACCGGCCATCCAGGCTTTCGCAGGGGACGATGGTGGTTCCGTCGTCATGGGCTCTTTGAGGGGGCTGCTTGGCCACTGTACTGGTCACGGAGTGCCCCTTCGGCTCTCCCTTGCCTCCCGGTGGTAAGTCAGGTCCGCCAGCTCGATGGCTACAACGAGGTCCTGCATCTCACGGGGCTTTCTCATCCCGACTGCTTGCCTCACAGACCGGGGCAGGGAACGCAGCAGCCGGTCCACCGCCACCCGCTTGGCCACCCGTCGAGCTTGTGGATCGCCTTCCAACAACCAATGCTCCATCAGCCTCAGAAGTTTGGCGGCTTGGGCACGGGCAGGCTGGCGAGGTCTAAATTCCCATTCATGAAATTGCTGCACAGCAGCGATTGGTGACAGCCCCAACCTACCTAACACCTCAGCTTTTAATGCATCGTAGTCAGTTAGGTCTTCGTGGCGCATTAAAAAATAGGCTCGTTGAGCCTCTCCCGTGAGCAACGGTGTCAGCGCTGTTGCCCAAGTGTTGCACGGCCAGTGCTCTGTATAAGCTATGGTCTCAAAAATAAAAAAACACTCAACATCATCATTGGCTGACAGCTTCGAAACAAAACGAGTGGCGGCAGCCTGGGGATCCGGCAGCGGAATGACTTGAGCGGCCGACAGCCGTAGTTCTTCGAATTTTTCTTCGAAGCGCTCTTGTCTTTCTGCGAGCCGTTCCACACAGGCTTGCTGACGGACACTGACTTCGGTGAGGCGCCATAGTAATTCCTCTATTTCACTAGGGGGAGGAGCATGCGCCTGTGAAGGAGAAACACAAGGGTGACCCATGAAGAAGAGTGTGGGTGCACAACAACAGGGAGCGGTTTTCTTCTATCCCTTGCTGGTGTCTTTGCACCGGTTTATATTGCCCGCATTCTCCACCAGATGTCGCCACCAGGCAAAGACAATGCAACAAAGGAAGTGATAGAAAAGAAAAAGAGTAGCTGCTTCTTCCAAGTGCTCGGTGAACCGTGAAGCCAAGTTGAATCCAGGTGAGTGGTGGTGGCGAGGCCAAGCGGTCACAGGCTTAAGTCTGGAAAAAGCAAACACAAGTGAGACAGTGTAAGCGTCAGCGTAGTGTTAGCTTGGAGTCAAGCCTGGGTTTCCCGTTACCGATTGGTTCGCAGTGATTGTTCCCAGGTGCTTGCGATAATTGCCAGGGCGACGCTGATGATCCACGGGGTTTCCCGTCACAGTATGTATAAGGGACGTATTTTCGATGATATTCAATATATTTTCAATATAAGTCTCTGGTGTCCCCATAATGTGTCTGTGAAGTTTCAGCTCAAAATAACCCACAGATAATTTATTACATCATTTTGAAAATGCCTATTTTGAGTGGAAGCAGAAACAGGCTTATTTTCGTGCCAGTCTTTTTAAACGCAAATGAGGTGCTAGTCTCCACCCCCTTTTCCAGAATAGATTTGCGCTATTACAGCTCGTACCTGCAAATAACATCTGTTTTGATTCTGATTGTCATGTTTATCATGCTAAAACTATGTGTTTTAAACAATATTAGTTTAAACTTCTGATATGTGACCATTTTCTGAGTGCACATATCTGAAGCACATGGACAGAAAGTGGCTGTCAAAGGCATGTGAGTACTAAGTTTTCATTCACACACAAGTTTACATTAAAAACACAAAAATTACAAAAATAGTTGGTTCTATGGTATCTGTGACGATTAACAGCTGGGAAATAAATTTCATGTTTATATTAGATCTGTGTGACAGCAGATCAATTAGTAAAACTGTATAGTTAATGCTTCAGTATTGTGCTTGGTGTGAATGAGCCTTTATTTTGCTTCTTCACATATGGCTAAATTCTATTCTAAATATTTTACAAAAATTTAAATCAAATTAGAAATCCAGACATATGGTTGGTCTAGTTTAGTTCATTTGAGACAGTCCAATCCAGTGGACGCATCTCCCCAATAATGAGCCCATGCAGAACAACTGTATAGATTTTGTATAAAAAATGTATGATTCTAAACTGTGACTGGTACACCACTGCTCTGGCATACAGCAACACTGATTTAACCAATAAGTTGTACTATGAAATCAACATTTCAACAGAACATCAAAAGAGAGACACATGGTTCTTGTGCTCCTGTAATTGGTGTTTACAATAACTGTCCCTAACTAACCCCAGATTTGTATTTTTATGCAACCCAATTTAAATAAGTACTTTAGTCCTGTGGCACAGAGTACTGTTGTTTAATGCCAACAGAACTCATGACAGTGTCTCTATAGCAACATGTTAGCACTGCTGGTAGACAAAAGGAGGAATGTTAGGAGAGGTTTTAATCATTCAAATCTGCTAGGAACCAACACTCGGGTATCTATATACAGTATTCCATATCTGGTTTAATACCATTTATTTCTTATTAAATGGTCATAACTTCATCAGTAGTTTTTGCATTTGTTATATTGCAACTTAAAATTGTATAGTAGTATATAGCATAAACATTAGTATTGTAATTTTACTGTTGTTCTGCAAAATAATTAATAAGATCATAATAATGACAAAAATAGTTACAACAGCCCCAGTAATACATTTATTATAACATTTACACATATGGTTCAAATTGGGATAATATTTTCTAATGTTTTAAAGGAATTCTCTTCTGCTCAGCATGACTGCATTAATTTGTACAGTAATAAATATATACCCATATACTATGTTACTTATTAATTTTAAGTTAAATTGTGCTTTGTTGGTATGATAAAAGGTAAAAAAAAGTTCATATTCTTATAATTGTTTATAATTGTTGTTTTGTAATTGATTTGAAAAGACAAAACAGGAAAAAGCACATTTTTGGCTATTTACTGGCAAAATACATGGGGAAAAATATTTTGCTTGTTCGGTATTCAGTTTTCCGCCCAATGTTTCATTTTGTTTGGCATAGGCTTTAGCCTAGGATTTTCATTCTATCTCGTCTATCTCTACTGCTTTTTCTACTTAAAGGAGAAGTTCACTTTCAAAAAAACTTTTGAGGATAGGTTACTCACCACCATGTCATACAAGATGTCCATGTCTTTCTTTCTTCAGTCGAAAAGAAATGAATGTTATTGACGAAAACATTTCAGGATTTTCCCCCATATAATGGAATCTATTGGGACCCAAACGTCCACATGACAGTTCAAGG
>JAUCMT010000134.1:2919585-2945820 GCA_032357475.1 Enteromius thamalakanensis
CATGGACATCTTGGATGACATGGTGGTGAGTAAACTATCCTCAAAAGTTTTTTTGAAAGTGAACTTCTCCTTTAATATTTTTGAGTATAATAAAGTTTTCCATGATTCACTGATAAATAAAAAGTTGTACAGAACCACAGTTGTATGAAATATAAGTATTTTGTAATATTATAAAATGTCTTTGTTGTTCACTTTTGACTCGGTTAATCTGCTCATGCTGAATAGTTTTTTTTTTATATTTTCCCAAACCTCTTAGTGGAATTCTGTTATGTTTTTCACTGTAATATGCAACTGTTTTCAGTTATAACAATAATAAGTTATTATTTTTGAACACAGCACATTCAAATTATTTCTGAAACATAATGTGACAAAGAACTGCAGAACATTCAGCTTTGCATAAAAACATTACGATTTAAAAAAAAAAATCTATTTCAATAACGATTTTACTGTTTTAAAAAAAACTTGATTATTTTAAACTTATTGTAGTGTATAATTAAAATATGTGTAATTATCTTAAAGTAAATAAAACAAAAAAATCTATCACTAACATAATAAGATGTGTGCAAAAAACTAATGCAAACAAGACATTGAGTTTGTAGCTGAAGCCTTAACCTAATCCAAGTGGTTCAAATAGTCTGACAGCTTGGGTGGGTTTTACTCCTCAGAAGCATCCATGATTATGTGCAACTTTACAGGCTCATGTCATCAGCTGTCAGTTTTAGCTGTGTCTAAATCGAGTAGTGGGAAAAAAAACAAAAGAGAACAAGGCAGGCGGTATGATCTGGGGAACCATCTTCTGTTACACCTGTATGAAGAAAATATAACTTTGTGGTCCATTTCGATCTAGCCATTAAAAAACTTTATTGGAATGGTTTACTCACCCTCAAGTTGTTCCAAACCAAATCAAAAGAAGATATTTTAAATCCTTGGATGCCCATTTTTCACAAGTTGATCAAATTCATTAGGGTCTTAATGAAAAGTCATAATTTTGTTAAAACGTTCTCAATGTTAGTGTAAAACCACACTCTTTTTACCCTGTCAATAACAGCACTGTTCACAGCAAGCAACTGCAGTGCATGCTCCTTTAAATGCTAATGAGCTATGCTCACCCTGCCCCTCTTTTCTGTGGGGTGATGAGCAGTTCTCTGAGACTGTTAAAGGGGTCATGTTGCTTAAAAGAGCATAATTTTGTGTATTTGGTGTAATGCAATATGTTTATGCCGTTAACGTTTTAAACAACACATTCTTTTTCACATACTGTACATAATTTTTGCTCCTTTAAGCCCTGCCTCCTGTAATATGGATTTTTACATAGCTTAGAATTCTAAGTGAGGTGACCTCTGATTGGTTGTGGGTTGTGATAGTCAAATACATCGAGTGTGTGACAGAAATGTTACGCCCCATATCAATGTAACATGAGGCCGTGTTCTGGCATGATGACACACAAACAATAAAAGCTGTTACAAATGAAGCATTTGTTGCATCCACTGGGGACATAATTACTGATTATAGTGACCTAGTACCGTCTTTTTTTACACGCCATGTTGCTTCGCGCTGCATTAACATAACACCATGACTACATTTGTGATAAAAAAAAGGCAAACAACAAGTGCTACTCTACACTGCTCAAAACTCTTGTTTGAATAGTAAGTAGCAGATTCTGTAAATAATAAAACATAATTTACTTAAAGGTCGTGAGTCAGAAGCACCAGACTGTCCTTGCAGAGTTGAATTGCCCCACTTTATAGCCTCTGTGCACGGCCATCATAGGCTACTCTGTCAGGTTCAGGAATAAAATAAAAAATAACAACACTAAAAATGATTGGTGCCAAAATAGACGCAATTAGGTAGTTCCAGTGGCGCATCTCCTTCAGAAACAAACCCAATCCACTGTGGCTCAGATATTGGGAGTAAATAATGACTGCTACGTTCATTTTTACATTCAACAACAATTCTCTATCTCTTAGTAGCCATTCTTTCCTACCCTTGCTCTGGTGCTGAAACAATGACGGAATGTCTACAGCTCACTCAGGGGCAGGGCAGGTCTAAGGTAAAACACCAGTGTCAATCAACAATTGCTTGATCAACAAGAATCTGAGAACGGCTTAATCTGAGAAAGAGGTTATGATTTTTATCATTATATGGTGGTTGTGTACACACACTGCCAAGACACGTTTAATTTCAAACAACATGTAAAAGTGAATTTTGCATCCAATGAGCCCTTTAAATGTTTGTAACCAAAGAGCTGACAGAGGCAAGTCCCACAACAAAGGACTTGATCTTTAAACAGGCCAAATCACCTGCTCTAAAAACTGCACATGATAATCATGACAAAAACGATCAGTATTAATTATCTTGTCAAAAGCTCATTCACCAGCTTATACACCGTCAGTTATCAGTTCAGCTAAAATAGGCCAAGAAATAAAGGTAAAATATCCTTCTCACCCCCTCTAAATGATCTATGTTGTTAGGTTTAAATCCCTCTTTGCAAACCCATAATCCTTTTGGCCCAGATTCTCAAGGGCGGGGTCTTGGGATGACATCACAGCAGTGGGCAAGCTGTTCATTGCCAAAGTAAAACTGTTTTAAAATATACGGAAGCAATTTGTAACTTTAATAACAACTTTAGACAATAAAAACATTGCTTTCAAATTTAAATATAATTGGCTAATCTGTGAGGTGCATGTCAGTTTGAATGTAACAATTATGATCATAGAAACTAAATTTGAGGTTACCAGTTGCATTACAACTATCATATTCATAACTATGAATTATAATTGTCACAATGAAAACCTGTCATTTACTCACCCCTATGTCATTTGAAAGCCCTTACTTTCTCCCATGAAAGACAAACAGCACATTTTTTCCATATAATCAAATTGATGCCATGTGACAATAGTGTGCCACAAAACATGGCTTACTGTCATGGTGGGTCAGGTAAGGAAGAAGAGATGCAGCTCCATATGCAGCCAAGAAATAGGACTGGTTTACACAGGATAGTAAAGAAAACGTTTAATTGCACTAGGTAATACTAATGCATAACCATGGAAAGAAATGAACAAAAGAACATGCAAACCAAACAGAAATAAACCAGAATGTGACATTTGGGAGAAGATAAATGAGCAAAAGTGCTCAGAAATTCTGAAACAGGCAATTAAGAGACTTGAATATGGGTTTTTATTGTTATATTTAAATATTTAAATATTTGGTTGGTTTTCTTCTAAGAGAGTTTTAATGTTTCTCTAAAGGCATTAATAAAAATATTATTAGTCTGATGCTCGAGCATATGCCAGAGTGTTTGAAACTAATTAAGGGATTTAGATAATGGTGTTGTTATAAGATATTAAGTAAGGATATTTTGTAAAATTCTTTCTGTAAATATGTTAAAACCTTTGATTAGTAATATGCATTGCTAAGAATTTCATTTGGACATCTTTAAAGATGATTCTCTCTATATGAATTTTTATTTTTTAATTTTTTTAATTAAGATTCCAGATTTTCAAATAGTTGTATCTCAGCCAAATATTTTCATATCCTAACAAACCATACATCAATAGGAAGCTTAATTATTTTTCATATTTCAGATGACATATAAATCTCAATTTTAATTTGACCCTTAGATTGGTTTTGTGTTCCAGGGTCACATATCTTGATGCCATTCTATATTATGGTTGAAAAATATAGTGCTGCAATGACTGGATGATGATTGCCTATGTATTTTTTAAATGTCCTAGAAATTGGATAAAATGTATGTTTATATAACAATGACAGAGTGATGATTACTTTAGATTTGAATGCTTCAATACATGAAGTTGGCATTTTTATTTTAATTATAATTTGTTTTGTTTTTACATGAAAGGCATATCACACTAAGCAGTTCTTTTATGTAAACTCCCTGAATCTACCAGATAAAGATCAGACCTGACAGAATTCTTGGATTAGTGAAAAGGGCATCTCCAGCAAATAAAGTCACTTATTCCCCTTGATATCTCAAAATGTCATTGAATAAGTGATTTGAATTTCTGTTTAAAATGAACTTTATAATTGAAGACAGTGGTGTTATCTACAGTGACCTTTTCTGTTATGCTGCACAAAATGAGACTTTGCCATGGCTCGAAGGCACAGATCTGTAGTTATGACAGAAGTAGCGCTTTGCATAATGGACACAGAGGTGTTTCAGACTGGATAAACAAGATTTCATTCATACAGAATACAGCCATATTCAGAATGAGTTGTACTGTGATTTTTACCGTGATGGCATGGCACTGGTTGTGAGGTCTGAGGTGGAATTATGCGAGTAGGATTATGCACAGAGGGATGCTGTTGCTTGGAAACGAATGCTGCAAATGAAAGGTGACATTACTCTCACTGACTACAAGAGCATATGCTCTTTGAAGCTAAGCAGTTCTCAATGTAAAGGCTTGTTCACCAAGAATGATATAACGGTAACAATATTGACAGTTTATGTTCAGTTTATTACAAGTGTGTGCTGCATTTTTGTTGTATGTTACTTTAAATGCTTCTGCTCTTTAAAGCTCTATCAATGTTTATATTTTTCATCAGCTGGAAATATTTGTTCTAAAAGTAGTTCCAACCAAATCTGTTTGTTATTGCTGTGGTTTGGACAACGCTATTCTCATATTAAAATGATTATTAAAACTTTCTAGTTACTGTTGTAGTTTTCCTTCTTGGTGTGAATAATAGTCTGAATAATAACATGTCTGATTTTGTTTGCAGCTAAAACTTTGGACATCTGTATATAGGACAAGAAAGTTTGTTTCTTTGTTTCTTTCATTTATTGCAGCCTAGAAACACAATCTGATTCCTCACTTAATTTAAACCATTCACTTTTTTTGGTAGAAAGAGCAAGAATGTGACGAAAAAAGAGAAGAGTGAAAGTATCACTCTAGAACATAAAGCATATTTGGTTTTGTGTATGAACCTATAATTGTGATATAAAAGCTCATTGTGAATTACCATCCAGTAACAGACTACTTTAGTCTCAGATGAGGGGCTTCCTTCAGAAAACTTGCTATGAAAACAAACTGACTTAGATTAAATATTGTTTTAGTGAGCACTTCCAATGCCTTCTAAACAGTTAAGTCTGAATTAACTTTTAAATAGAATATCAGGTCATAACCCAGTTTGGTTAATATATAAATGGAAAAACCTAGCTTTGAAAGTAAGTCTGTATGTCGATTAAGATTTGTAACTGAATCTCTTCCCGAATTGTTCAACAAATTGTAGACAACTATTATCTTGAACAGAAAAATCAAGGGAAGCTTCTTTAGTTTTTGACAATAGAGAGAGACAGAGAGAGAGAGAGAAAGAGAGAGAGAGAATGGGAATGCAACGCAGGAGTCTGAGGTGAGCGGATCCATGTGCAGCATTTATTAGACAATTTTAGACAGGCAAGGTTCATACAACAGCGACAGGGGTAACAGAGAATATCCAGAGACATAAACAATAACCAGGTCAAGGTCGGGGCAGGCAGCAAAAAATCAAAGTCAGAATAGTCCAGGCAGAGAAGATCAAAGGGGCAGGCAGCAAACAATCAACAGAGAAGAATACACGGAATGAACCACAAAGAGAAAAGAAAACCCACTCCAAAACACAATGAGTGACTTAAATAGTCCTCCTGATAGGAACCAGATGTGTGTGCAATCAGTCTTAGTTAGGCATGGGGTGTTCTGGGAAATGGAGTTTCTGAGATGATGTTGATGTTCTGGATGGAGTGCCCTCTGGAGGGGCTTGACAGAGTCACTTTGGGCTTTGACTCAGACAATAAGCACTTTCTTTAGTCCTGGTCCTCTAAAGGATGACATTCGTCCATCACAGAATACAAAACTAACATCACTCACTTGATGGAAATTCAAAGAGCGAGATGTGCCACTTAAGCGGCAGTCTTGGTAGATGCAGACAGCTGGCAAAGAATGTGCTTTATAACTAACCATTCCAAGGACACAGCTGGGACAAATGAAAGAACGAATTCTTTCCCATGAATTAGCTCTATTTTGCATGCTGGATAAGTACAGGATAAACAAGCACAGATTCATAGCAAAGCTCATTAATAGCACTCACACTGACTGAAGCATGCAAAAATACACAAAGCAGAATTTGAAAAGACTAAAATGAGATAAACATTGTTTTTCTAACGATTCTCTTTATCTATTTATTATAGCCTACCTCAACTAAAACAAAACACCTAAATAATGATACGATATTAAAATATGGAGAAATATATAATACTTGATAGCATACTAACACCAAACTAAACCGTAAATCTATTTATCTAACAGCCTATAACGGCTAACAAATATCTGTTGGCATTTAATGCAAGACCGTTTTAAGAGGTTTATAAAAGTGGCTTTTAAACACTTTAAATACATGAAAAACAAATTATGAAAAAGGTCCTTTTTGAAACAGATGCACGCAATAACAAAAACTGCATTTTATTGCTATCAAATGTTACAAATTAAGCACAGCTAGAGTACGACGAAAACGCATTGGTTGCGGCTGCAAACTAAAATGCGTTTCAAAACGAGCCGAGGAGAAAGAAACTTTACAAAGAAAACTCTCATTAAAGAAACTATAGACCAAAAGTGAATTTGCACTGACCACCATGCACTCACCCATGTTGCGTTGTCTGTGTTCAGGGGGCGTTGGTGAAAGTTCGTGTGCTTGGAGTGGAAAGAGTTTCGCTCAACTGAACAAATGTGTCGCTCCAGCTCGGGACCATCTCAGCGGTGACGTCACTGTTTGGGGTCCCCAGACGGGGCGACTCTTTCCTCCATAAGCGCAGCGATGGTAGAGATCGGACCATGTGCGGAGCAAACAGTCATTATAATCATAAGCGATAAACCAAGGATGTTAAAAGGACTGTCATATTAGTTCATGATAATTGAAAACGCTGTTCTGTTTACTCATTACAATGGAAAATCATTTTTATATAGGTTACACAATTTTAGTCATTTTTTTAAACTTTCATGAACTTTAATACTGAGCTTGTGCAGAGCCCAGAGAGTACAACTGAATATAAATTGCCGGATGCTCAGAGAAAACCACCATGGCAACCAGAAGGCAGGCTGGGAACTCTATTCAGTTTTAGCCATTTGGCATTATTCCAGCATGGCCTCACTAAGTGGACAAACAGAGAAGCTCCAAATTTCTCAGATCCTGATGCCTGTGGAGAAAATGTTGTCAATGTTGCAATGGTACATTTGGGAGGTCTCATATTTTTATGGCTTATTTGGAGTGTCACAGTTTGCCATGAAAACAATAAGAGAGGTAGGCGATAGACTGCAGCTTAGTTCTTGACTTGATTAACGTTACAAAAATGAAACTTAATGCAAGTTTATCTTGACAAAATGAGCTCAACTTCTGTACATTTTTATTGAAGGAAATGGTCCACTCAAAAATGTAATTTTGTCAAAAGTGTACACAATCACGTGACATCCAACTTTGTTTCTTGATGGGTACAGATTTGGAGAAATGTACCATTAAATCACTTGCTCATCAATGGTTCCTCTGCAGTTAACAGGTGCACAAAAAGGTGTTAAAAAATAATCCACAAGTAATCTGCATGACTCCAGTCCTTCAATTAATGTCTTTTGAAGCGAATTTGCAATAAAAACAATCCATCAAGGCATTTAGACTAAAATATGAGTACTCCATCCATAATATTGCTTCTTCCAGTGATTTTGAGGTGAACTATTTCTTCAAATGTTTTGATTAATTTTGGAAGTAACCAATTTTTTAACTATCTACATTCAGTAATGCACTGACGTAATAAATTATCGTTCTAATTGTATCTCCAGAGATGGATGTTAAAAACAAGAATATATGGTCAAATGTCTATTTTCTTCTCATTGAAACAAATGCCACACCCACACACGTAAATTTTAATGCAATACATTTATTAATCAAACCACATCAATTAAACAATGGCTTCTTTGCGTTAAAAAGGAGAAATATCAATGTAAAAACTGCACCAAAGAATAAGCTGGCAAACACTTTCTCATGTGATCATGAGAGATGCAAAAAGAAGAGACAGACAAAACACATTAACCAAAGACTGTGGGGGAGGCAATGACCTAGTTAGGGAGAAATGACTACATGAAAAGAACGAGACGGAAATCTAAGCAGCACTTCCATCATTTACATGATGAGAGAAACTTAAAGATAGAACCGTGGCACTGCATACATATATTGCAAATGAAAATGGGTGCAAGTTGGGAATTGCAGAACTCAAAATGAAAATTTCAAAGTTTTTACAGATCATACGGACCTTTAATTAAACATTTATTAAAAGTACTCTCTAAATGCTTTATCTGTGTATAAGGACATAAGTGTTTGTTCTATATATGCCAAAGGTCCTCACAGATGCTGATTTGATGCATCACTTCAATACTGTCAGCAATGTTGTGCCAGGCATACTAATGATAGGGTCTGACCGTCCTACAGGTTTAGTGGTATAACAGGCCAGTACTTGGGCTGTTTTTTGTCACAGTTGCGGTCAAAAGTGAGCTGCATGGCTGCTTCCATTCCCTGAATCTTTGCTGCATCTTTACCATACAGTTTCTTCATCTCTGCAGTCCTCCTTTCTCCTGGACGCTCTGAAGGAGGCAGGCTGCTGCGCCAGGAAACTCGGTGCAAGTCTTGGTCAGCAAGAACATACAAGTCATGCTGCTCTGCCTCCATCTGCTGTTGTTTCTCTACATAGCAGAGAAATGAGTTTTGTCATGACAAGAAACAAAATCGGTGCCTTTTTAAGTGACCTTTTTGAGATAAAAACACAATATTATGCTTGGTATATTGGTGTTTGAGCATATTAATGAGAAAAACCGTTACATTTTCCTGACATTAGTTAATGCTACCAACATGACAACTAAAACAATACATTGTAACTTAAATATGCATGGGTCAATTAGTACATTACATCAAGTGCAACCAAACAAATCTAAGAACTACCATAAACATTTGGTTTCCTAAATGTTAATGTTTCGTGGCAATACTTTTTTTGCTTATTTGTAATGCAAACTTTTGATGTAGTTTAGTTTGTATGCAGTTTTGTTTATTATTTTCTAGATTGAGGCCATGTCACACTAGTTGGAATCAGTTCATCTCAATTGGTCCAAAAATGGTAAAGTTGGTTGCTGGACCATTCATCCTCTTTCTCACTTTCATGAGTTACCTCTATGTAATAAATAATTTAAGGTCTTAATAGGTCCCTATTTAAAGTTCGCCAAAGCTCCTAGTGGTCTTAGCCCCCTGCTTTCTAAATGGTGCATGTACACTATACTTAAGTACAACCTAAATAATATTTAGGACTTGGATTTAAATTCTTCCATTAGAAATTTTATACATTTGTGTCTACTTAAAAGTGCTCTAGAGAAGGGGTTAACACTAGTCCACAGAGTCCAAATTGGTTTTACCAGTGTTAACAGAAACGTCAGTCTCCATAGCAGGGTTCTCACATCTGGATTAACGTCTACTGTTGCTCAAAGCTTGATCAAACACAGCTGAACAAGTTAATTCAAGGTCTTCAAGATAACTAGCAAGTTACTGGTATGCAAATGTTATTGAGGTACTATAGACTAATGTTTCTGTTAACATTGGTAAAACCAAAGTTTGCTCTAAGATGTACATTTGAAAATGGCCAGTGCACATTGAACATGTCATAAGTCTTTCCACCCCCTAGTCAAATTCAAATTTGATAATACTTTTTTTTCTTGAAATCAGTAATCATATCAGAAAATTCCTGTAGCAGTTAAGAAACATTGTTATACACGGTTTTCAACCAAGCCAGTGCTTTAAATATGAGATCTCATACGATTGGGTCAGTATTCAACAATGACTGAATAATGATGGCAGTGAATAATGAGTGCACCTCTCATTTAAACAGGCTTGCAGTGGGGACATTCTGGGATAATGTGTTTGGCACAATACCACTGTTCCTTTCATGCTCTCATCCAAAATTTCCCTGTATAAAAGAATTATCTAAGCAAATCAAATAGGATTTTAGGTTGTATGTGCCATCAGTTTACTTTTTTTTCCTGATATTTGGGGTTCCTTGCTTTGACTTTTTATATGTTTTTGTTATATGTTTTCTACTGTGTAACATCTATTTTTTGTTTGCTTGCTTTGACTGGATTATGTATGTTGTTAGTGTTTTTACTGTTGAACTGTTTAGACTTGCATCTTATTCATTTGTTGTTTTCTCTTTCCTTTGTGAAAGGACCATGAGGTCCTGAAGGCAACATATAAACCTTTTTGAATTGTTATTGTTATTATTATCATAAAAGCAGTTTAAAAGAGAGGACCCATACAATCACCATGTTCCAGAATTAAACAAAACCAAAATAAAATAAGTTAGTCCAAAAATAGTTTCAGCAACAGAAAAATGGTATCTCTATAATAATAATAATAATAATATAAACAATGTTTATAGTGGCCCTAGTATGGAATGAAACCTAAAAAACTGCTAGTTCCTGCAGGTGAAAGATTTTCATAAAAATGTCACACATTTGTTGTTAAACACTTACTGAGTTCCTGCCTGTGCTGCTCTGTCTGGGCAAAGTATTGTCGCAGCTCTTCTGAGATGTCCATGTTACTGACGTCACACTCGATCTGGCTCTCATCCGAACTCTCCCCCTCCATCTCACTCTCAGAATCAGTGGGCTCTTTCTCCCTTTCTTCTTTTCTACCTGTCTTTCTGTCACTGTGACCGTTCCTCCAGCTTGCATCTGCATGCCAATCTGAGTATCGCTGGGTGGCAGTGGGGTACATGGAATACGATGCCTGGAAGTAACCAACCTCCAAAGCTTTTCTGTATGCCCGCTTATGCTTTTGGTGCCAGCTCATGGCCTGCTGGTAGTGCTGCCAGTACCGGGCATAAACCGGATGGGCATACCACAACTCTACATCACCTTGACTGGCCTGGAACACAAATTATTTTTTTTGTGATGTTGACTAATCAAGTGCTTAAAATAATCACTCTTTTATCAATCAATTACACACAAGTGTAAGACTTACCATTATGAAGAGGGGACTAGTTAATGTAATCTATTTCTGTACCTGTTAGAAAGAAAAGTAACAGCTTCATTTCAGTCACCAGCAAACATTTATGTAGAGTAGTAAAACCATGGAGGAAAATAATTTTGCCATAAAATGGGTAAACGAAGTTATATAGTAATTTAAGAGTAAGTGCTCTTTGATCAAGACAAGCGTAGTATTAAGATACCAATAAGTAAACGTATTAGCATTGTTTGGTTGCACTTCTCACCACTCATGCTTCATCTGCCATTAGAATCAGTCGAATCAGAGTTGTTTTGAGGAGGAGATGGCAACCTGTAATTCAAAGACTGGGTCACGTGCTCCTTGTAAGCCAATCATTTAATGGCTCTGATGTTGTCGGAGCTTTACGACAGCTGGAGCAAACAGAAAACTATTCAGATTGTATAAGCATGTAATTCCTTTGGTGTCTTTGTGAGTTTTTCCCTTATTCTCCACAGACAGCATATTAAGTTTAGTCGTTATTGACAACTGTTTTCACGTGGTTATGTTGTTCATGCATTTATTGTTTAATAAAAATCTGCCGTAAATGACTACTAGTTTACCGCTAGCCACTAGTCTGTTAATGTCGTGTTAGCATTGTTGAGCAAGATTGAATACTCCGCGTGTAAAGCGGTGGCTCTGGCAACATCTAATCACACATTGAGTAGGTGTTGAAAGAAAAGTAATATTGGTAATTTGACGACTGTGGCAGATAAGAGGCTACTTAGAAAAAGAGATTTAACGTTGTGATGAGAAATATTTTTTCTCTCCTGCGACATCTCTCGTGATGACGTAGATCGCATCCTAGTTGGACTGGTCAAGATGGCGGAGTAAGTTAACTTGCGTCCAATTTTGGTACAGAAAAAGACAAGTAAGCTATATTAGTATATTTAGGTTGAACGGTGCGATAATAGTTGTAGGCTAACACACCTGTTTGTCTACTGAGCTTTTACATCCAAACGCAAAACAATGTTTTTGTGTGAGATGTGGACCTTCCGCATTGCTCGTGTTGCAGGTTACAACAGTGAAATCAGACACTGCCAATTTTATAAAACGATTTAAAAAATATGTCTAATGTACTGACAGCATGAATTTAAAAGAAGAATTGATTTTTCATTTTTTATTAGTTGTTGGGATTAAAATACATTGTCAGTTTAAAAATTGACACTTAGTATGAACTTGTAAAACTATAATGTAAATGACGATAACGTTAACTTTATCATAGTCTTCATCTTGGAACAGTCAGCGTCCTGTTTGTTATTTGTAGGGTCATCTGCTCCTTTTATTTCAAAATTAGAGCTTCTCGTGATGGAGATCAATGTTCTAGATTGCACATTAAACCAACTTTCAGTATGTTTACATCTCAAACTTTACAGCAGTATGTTTGTTTTCATTTCCACCTTATTAAAATTGGTTATTGATGTTTAAAGTGAACCCAATTTTATAAGTTTGCTATTTTTTAGTGTGGAAGAAGTATATTGGAAGTATAGAAATATATACATTCTATAACTTTTACATGTATGTGATATTATATAATGCTGCACTTTAATGGAGGTTTTGTGAAAAAAATTTTTTTTTACTTTGACTTTATGTCACTTAATACATTTGTGACATTCAGTGTGCAGAATCATTTACAGTTCATAGTTTCAGTAGTTAAGAGTATTGCACTTGCAATCTGGGGCCTGTATTTCAGTTTGCATCATAAAAGTGGCTTGGCCTTTAACAGTGTTCTTTGCCAACAGCTAACATGCTACAGGACTGGTTATGTTCTGAATAATAGAGGAATAAATAAATAAATCTTTCATCATTCACTCATATCGCTCGCATGATGCCACAATTTTTGGCATTATTCCTTAAAGTAGGTACTTCTTCATTTTGACAACAGAAAGTCTTTACAGAAGTATGGAGAGGTTGAGGAGATGAATGTGTGCGATATCTTTGGGGATAATTTGGTCTGAAATGTTTGTGAAGGTGCTGTAAAATTTGTGACATTTGACAGACAAGTATTTCAGACAATGTAGCTATATCAGTCTGCATTAAAAAATTATGCCTGGAAATGTGTAACCATTTACTCTGTTTATTGTCTGAACCATTTCAGAGGGAAGAGGATGCTGAGAAGGCTGTATTAAACTTAAATAATCGCTAAGGTGATGGCCAACCAATACATGCAGACCTCTTAACATTTACAGACTTCAGAGAAGCCTGCTGTAGGCAGTATGAAATGGGGGCAATGTCTCACATTTCTTTTAGTTTTCATTCATTTCAGTCATTGTTTAAAGTGTAAAGTAAAGTCTAATGTGTCTAATATCAGTGCTGTCAATTATGCAAATATATATCTATCTTTTTTTAATCTTTCTGTCTCATCTCACTGCAGGGAGTGCGCTAGAGGCGGTTCTGTAACTTCATGCACTTGAAACACATTTTTGAGGAGAGAGCTTTTTGGACGTCGTAGAAAAAAGTACTGAAAACCCTGCCTTAAATTAAAGTTGCCGTTGTTGTTGTAACAGAAATCATCTTTCCATTAGACATTGTTCTGGGTAAGGATCTCGTGAAAGACATTCTCGCTTTCGCAGCTGTGGAGGTTGTGAACGTGAGAGGAGAAGATCAAGAGATCGTGTACGTTCTGGAAGATTTTGAGCCAGAACACAGTTTGTTGCTTATGTTTTGTTGCTTAGTGTCATCAACCAATGACCAACATCTGTGAGAGACATCAAATGCCATTGTTACTTACTTGAAACCCTTTAATTTTCCCTTTATGTTTATTCCCTTTTTTAAGTGTACATTTAGTAGATTTTTGTTTCTTAATAAAAGTGCATTTTTATAAATTGTCTGTCTCACAGCTTTGTGTGTGAGGTTATTAGAATTGCAGTCATGATGAATCAGTCCTGCAGGCTGTTAGTGTTGTAGGGGTGTGTCACACTGCATTTCCATTCATTGGTTATTTATTGCTCATAAATTGTTCATCCATTTGTAATTTTTGCAATGTCAGATTAAAGTTAATACAAACTGTATATTATGTCCATATTACTGTATATCCATCAGTAAATATTTCCAATTACTGCTTGTACATATCTGCTATCTGTGCACTTATAACTTATACCTGTATCGTATTCTTGCACTACTGGTTAGACCTAAACTGCATTTCGTTGCCTTGTACCTTTACATGTGTAATGACAATAAAGTTTAATCTAATCTAATCTAATCTAGTAAAACACTTGTATCAGTGTGGAGGCAGATAAAGTTTAATATTACTACAGAAATATCATTAATTATGTTTCTCTTTGTAGTATAACTGGGCATATTTTTATAAGAGGCAATCTTGCAGTGGTACAGTTAAAGATTGTACCTAAAAAAATATGGTTATTTCTATACACCTTAAAGAGTCAGTGGCTAGTCATCATGACATTAAAAAAATACATTTTAGTAACAGAAATGAACCTTAAAGATCTTACATTTCAGCTGTTTTCAGTTGTACTCCAAAGTTTCATACTTATTTATTTACAATAAAAAAACATTTACCAACTTCAGACAGGAGAGCCATCGACAGACGCCCTCGTTCCAGCCAATCGGGTAATGCGCCAACACATGGCCATTTCCCAAATAAGTGATGAACCCCGTTCACATAAATGACGTGACGCAGGTACTTCTGTATGCACAGCTGTTAAAGTGGACGGTCGGCGCTTATCAGCAAGGTAAATGTGGCCTTTTTATCGTTGGAAATCTGTAATGGACGTTGCCGTATGTGATCAAAAATATTTATATATACATTTGATATCTGAAAATATGTTTGCAGATGTTGAAATGTTTATTTGCTAAATTTCTTAATAATCAAAAAATCCTTCAAAGCGCCTAGAAGAACAGAGAAAGATTTATTCATAACAGCAAAGATATCTTTAAAAGTAAACGTCATTTCCATCAAAGCCGATTAAATTAACTGCGTTAACCAAAATCGAATTAACAAAAGAGAAAGTTTAATGACTGACTGTAAATAAAAAAAAGTAAATAAATAAAGAGCGCAAGGTTTGTGATTTGCAGGTGCATTGATGGTTGCCTCGTGCTCGTAGACTACAAATTATTTAAAGAAAGTTTCTGTTATTTAATGAATGGCTCTGTAAGTCCTAAAAGTGTCTTGGGGAAGAAATATATATGCAGGAAACTTTGCAAGGATGGGTTGTGTTTGAAATCTTTTAGTTAAAAGAGTTACTTAGAGCACATGGGTCCACTTTAAACTTCCCCATTCTTTTGGTAACGTTAGACTGATTCTTGAGCCCTAGACTGGGTTGCCAGGCATTTGTATCAAAGCAACTTTAATGTCCAGTATTTGGATTTCACAGTTACGTGTAATATTGTAATCATAACCGCATCCGAGTTATAAAACATATTACACCACTTACTTGTTTAGACTGAAAGAAGACATTTAAATTTGTGAACTGGTAAAAGTGGGTGTTACTGCGGATCTGGCAACCCGGGTCCTAAAGAGTCCCCACTAATGCAGTTGACTTTTGTCATATTTATCTATCTATCTGGTATCATTTGCTTTCAGGTGATATTTTAATATTTATTCCAATAAAAATGCCAGAAGGTTGGCTTAAGTGCCTAAAACTGATCAAATACACTGGGACTGAAAATTACTGCATAAGTCAAACTCAATCATGTTATTTCTGGATACACAAAGACCATCTGAACTTGCATTGTATTGTGGTCATTTCGCATTAAAGCAGTCAAGCATGCTTGTTATTTTGTTAAGGTTCATAGTTTTAACAGCTGGTGTGTTTTATGCTTGGCTTCTTAGGTTATTTATTAATGGTTTGCATACTCTGGAATTAACCTGATGGCTTTCTATGTGATTGTGATGTTGAAGTAAGATAAGAGTGCTGCAGACCTGTGATAAGCATGTTTAGCACTCCGTCTTTCATTGTCCTGAAATTAGCACATTTTTAAATTTGATTTTAGTTAAATGCCTGTAATGAGGTCTGTGTTTAACACAAGTTCAAAATATTTTCACATTTTATCCTACAACGTTACATAAGTAATAAATCTTTGTGATGTTTTTTTACTTGTCTTAAAAAAGCAGTTGCTAACAACTGTTACTCGTATGGAACTACACTTAATACATTAAAAGTGATTCTTATCATAGTCATATCTTGACTAGTAGATAAGATAAATCTAATTTTGTTAATAATCAAATCTATTCTAACTCAAACATTCAGGGAAAATGCTTTTGAATAAAGGATGAAAAAGCAGATGAACACCCTTGTGGTGACGTTGAAGTCATGTGACTGCAGTATAGCCTACATTTAGCTTTTTTACTTATTGTATTTAGTTTTCACAATAGATAAATCTTGTTCATTTTTGAAGATTATCTTTCATGAATGAAATTCAAAGAATAAACCTTTGTTAGTCACAGAGTTTATTTTCTACAATAATCCAAAAGCCAATGGAAAATTTTGGTTTGGCCTAAAAGTATATCTTCATTGCAGCAAAACATTGCTTTCTTGTTAATTATGAGGATATTACACTTTTGTAACTAGTATAAGGACAGCAGCCTGGAAGTATTCCAGTTTGTTATAGTCTGTGGACATTTGGCTGAATGGGAAATGCTTTATTCTATAATGTGTGTTTAATTTTTTAAACACTTACAAACCTGAAACCTGATTTATTCATGCTGTTGCTTGTAATTTGCTAATTTGTTACTGACTGTAAAGAAAACATTTAAGTCGATTCTAGAATTGTGAAGTCATAATAAGTTTCAAAATGTGTAGACATGTGATTTGGCTCTTTTGACTCCGGCTGTCTATTTAGTCTTTCTAAAGCCAACATCAAAGTTGTTAACAAAATTTAGCCTCTAATCTACAATGTGTTGTGCAAATTCTTTCCCTTTACAGAGAACTATTGAGGAATCATGCCTTCAGTTCCAACCAACAAAGAGAATGACAGTCCTGTCTGTACTTTTTCTGGCAAGAAGACCATTGGCAAGAATGGTGTTGAGAAGTTGGTTTCTGATAATGTGGATCCATCCCCGCAGCTGAATAAAGAAACTGGGGCTGCTGATCCAAAATGGATTCGTCCTGATCTGCCAAGCAGATGTACCTGGAAACCAGGAATGTCTCTTGAAAATTCCCCTCACAAACACTTCCCAAGGTGATAATGCTAAATGATCTCTCACTTTTTATTTCTGACCAAAAAACAACAAAATGAGACATGCTTAGAGAGCTGAGCCTACTGGAAAAGTATCTGTGTCCTCAGGAATACTTTCTTATTTGGAAACTTACCAGCAAGATAAACATGTTTCACAATCATTGATTAGCTGTAATGGACTTTGGTGTATTCAAGCAACAATATATTTCTGGAAAATATGTACAATTATTATATATAAAAGTAGCATATATCAAAAATTCTATATATAGTTTTTTCCTTTAACCATTGCAGGACAAAAGCTGAGAACATTCTGCCCAACATCCTAGACAGGATTGGAGACACACCACTGGTCCGCATAAATAAGATCTCTAAGACTTTTGGACTAAAGTGTGAACTTTGTAAGTGATTCATTCATATTTCTACCTTTTCTAACAATTCTAAATAAGTTAAAAGGTAATGTTGTTTTACCACAGAACGTGTATTACAGATAAGAAGATTCCTTGAAAGACAAAAAAACGATAAAGATAAATCAAGTACTGACCTTGAGCCTTTGAAAGAGTTTTGATCTGCTTTGATATATTTATATAATGTTATATTTAAATCTATGAAAGTCATTAATAGAAAGAACTTCTAGCTACTTGACAGTCATTTAGTTTTGCCTGTTTGCAGTGGCCAAGTGTGAGTTCTTTAATGCTGGAGGCAGTGTGAAGGACCGTATCAGTCTACGAATGGTGGAGGATGCAGAAAGGGAAGGCATTCTCAAACCTGGAGACACTATTATAGAGCCCACCTCTGGAAACACAGGTAATCACACAATACTCTGACGTTGACTCTGATTTTGTTGAGACTTTGTTGATTTTTATTTTGTTACATTGTGTTTTTGCTTTTCAAAAAACCTTCCATGCTAGTTCACATGCTACATTTAAAATCCAGTTAAAATCCAGTAAGCTCCACGCTTTCCGAGCACACCAGGGTTGATAACCCTGGGGTTTCGGGAGCCCTGCCAAACCCCAAGTCTTTCTCCCGGACAGCACGCCAAACTCGGCTCTCCTTCAATTAATTAACAGAAAGTTCGAACTCATGAAAAGCAAATATTAAGTGGGTAAAACCATGTTTGTCCATTGGGAAAAAAAGTTTAGTTATGTTCGCTCTGTGCAGGTATTGGTCTTGCATTGGCTGCAGCAGTGAAGGGTTATCGCTGCATAATAGTTATGCCTGAGAAAATGAGCATGGAAAAGGTAAGATTCATTCCCGTTTGATCAAATGGGATTTAATAACCCATCAAGAATGTTAAACAAAGGTCTTTTCATAGGTTGATGTCTTGAGAGCTTTGGGTGCTGAGATTGTCCGAACTCCCACCAGTGCACGGTTTGATTCCCCCGAGTCCCATGTAGGCGTGGCTTGGCGCTTGAAGAATGAGATTCCTAACTCGCACATCTTGGACCAGTACCGCAATCCCAGCAACCCACTGGCTCATTATGACACCACTGCTGAGGAGATCCTGAAACAGTGTGATGGTAGCAATTGTGTTGTTTCTCTCACTTTCTCTCTCTGTCTTTGTTCTTTTGATCATCAAAGCATAGCATTCCTCTTGCTCCAGCTTTAAGGCCTTTGTTTTCAGTAACATTAAAGAAATAATTGACCAGAAAATTAAAATTTGCTGAAAATTCACTCACCTTCAGTCCATCTAAAATAGAGTTTTTCTGGAGAAAGCCATAGTATGGAAAAAAAATATTTTTTAGCCTAAGGAAATGTAAAATGCTAATAGTAAATTTGAATGATTGTTTGAGTAATATTTTATAATAAACTAAACTAATAATTAACAAACATTAGGTGCTGGTCCTAAAATTAGAATATCTTCAAAAAGTTGATTTCACTTATTCCATTCAAGCAGTGAAACTTGTATAATGTATACATTTCATTTTACACAGATTGATATATTTCAAGTTTTTATTTCTTTTAATTTTGATGATTATAACTGCTAACTAATGAAAAACCCAAATTCAGTATATCAGAAAATTGGAATATTGTGAAAAGGTTTAGTATTGAAGACACCTTGTGCCCCATTTTAATCCGCTAATTAATTCAAAAGACCTTTTTGAAGATATTTTAATTATATGACCATCACCTGTATAATGTCTAACAGATCAGTTATATAACATCAGACCATTATATAATGTTACACAGGCTAGTTAATATATATTCATTAAGCTTCAAGTATGGTATTATTTCACAATGATTAACATCCTTAATTCATATAAAATATGGCATTTGTTTATGATCATGCACAGATTTTTGCACATTGTCGTAAATTTTTATTTTTGGGTGATCTATTCTTTTAACTCTCAACTCACCACAGGTAAAGTGGATATGCTGGTGGCAGGAGCCGGCACAGGTGGCACTATTACCGGCGTTGCTCGCAAACTGAAGGAGAAATGCCCAAATATTAAGGTAGAGACAGGTTGTCCTTGAGATCTGAAGCACGCTGATACATTTTGTGAAATTTGCCTGTTTTGTAGCTAAACAAAAAAAAAAATCAGAATCCCGCTTCATTTTCAAATGTTAGCCAGAAAGATAATAACCTGAAGTGTAAACCAGATGATACTGAATTGAGATAAAATCATACATTTCAGCTGTACAAGTCTCTCAGGTACTGAGTAACCAGGCAGTACTGAATGTGAGTCTCATCTGTAGTGTGTCTGTGTTTTGGCAGATTGTAGCAGTGGACCCAGAGGGCTCGATCCTCGCTGAGCCTGAAGAGCTAAACCGGACTGATAAAACCCAGTATGAGGTGGAGGGCATCGGATATGACTTTATACCCACCGTCCTGGATAGATCTGTGAGTGACTCTACATAAGTGTGTGGGTTTGAATGTAAGTTTAATATTCTTGTTAATTATGTGTAATGGGGCTCTTCAGCTAACACATTTGAAAATTACTTTTCTAAAATGAAACATGGATAATTTATTAAGATAATAAAGTTGCTTAAGTGTAGATAAATTTAAGTGTACATCCTGAAATGTTACTAACAATATCAAAGTTATTCTCACATACCCTGTACAGTTTTGCTAAAAAATAATTTTACTTGCTAAAAGTATAATCTACCAATTCGAAGACTGAAAGCATGTAGCAAATTTTGTGCAAGAGGTTTGATCAATTTGAAATTTATCAGATGTTTAAAATAGGCTAAAGGTATAAAATACGGTTAAAGGTATATATTTTTATATTTTAAATTAAATTATACTATTGAGGGGGGTTGTGCTTGGTTGGTTGCTGTAAAAATTCTAATGAAAATAAAGATTAAATATTACACTGTCCTCTGCTTTATCATTTGACCCCTGAAAGGAAGAGTCTTCCTTTTGCAATAGTCTATGCACTGGTGTTGCTCTTCTGTTCTTTACCAGAAGATGGCAGTATAAGTATAGTTTTTGCGTACCGCGTTCTACTGTTGGGAGACAGCAGGCAGTTCATGTACAAATCATACACATTGTGTTTTTTAAATTTCAGTTGGTTGATAAATGGTACAAATCCAACGATGAGGAATCCTTTTCCATGGCCCGAATGCTTATAAGAGATGAAGGGCTGTTATGTGGTAAGCACATTATCTTTTAGTAACATGCAGCATAATGCCACACATTTTACAGCATCCTTAATTGTGGCTTAATATCTCTAAAAAATAATATCATGATTTGGGTAGATTTGTATTTGGATGTAACTCATTGATTGTGTTCTCTGTTGTAAGGTGGGAGTTCAGGCACTGCTATGGCGGCTGCAATGAAGTTTGCCAAAGAGCTGAAGGAGGGACAGCGCTGTGTCGTGATCCTGCCAGACTCCATTCGCAACTACATGTAAGGAAAATCAGAGAGCTGCACGAGAATTGCAATCTTATTCAGCTTCAACTGAAAACACACAAAATAAGTTTATTTATTTATTTTTAAAAAATAAATGTGCTTTTAATTTATTAATTTAATTAATAACCATTACCATTACTGGCTTTTTTCCTCAAAGACAACAAAAGCTTGTCTCAGTCTGAAAGCAATGGATATTAATCATCATTTTGTGTTTAAAATGTAGGTCCAAGTTCTTGAGTGATAAGTGGATGTTCCAGAAGGGCTTTTTGAGGGTGGAAGACATAATGGTGAATAAACCCTGGTGAGCAGATGATCATTTTTTCACCTAAGATTTAGCATGTTTATGTGACACTGGGACTATTTGTGACATTTTATTGGTATTTTATTTATTTGGTATTTATTACAGTACATTTTTTTTAGAAGTAAATTTCTATGTAGGCATGTAACTAAAGACGGCATAAGATGACAGGACCTCTTGTCACAATTTACATTCTGAAAAATAAGGGTTTGATATTGGAAGGGTGCAGTTAATAGTTGAAAAAGGCTTTTTAGATTATTAAAATAAACTTCACATTATGGACATTTAACCTATTTTATCTCTAAAAGTTTTCAACATATTTTTTTATGGCAACATTGGGAAAAACACTTTTGGGTAGGTTGTCACAATGCAACCTATCATTTTATAAGCTATCCAGGAAAATCTAAACAGTTGAACAATTATCCATGTAATGGCACAACATTATTCTACAAAAATATCAAACCGTTCTTTTGGGTGGCAAATGTTGAAATTAATTAATATGAAATATTTTAAATACTACTTATCCTTACTCCCAGTTTATGAAAAATATTGTCCTATGAACGCATTTCAAATTTGTTTTGTTTTTTCTAATCCGTCTTTTACCATATAGTTGACCCATATCATATAGCCTTTATGATGATGATGTTTTAGTTTAGAGAATAAAATTAATCCATTCTTAAAGTTTATTTCATTTTCAAACTGTTTCAGATTTTTAAACTACTATAGAAAATAATCTATAAAGAATTTCAAATAGAAAAAGTTTTCATACATTTTTCAAACATTTTCCTATTTGACATTTCAGAAATATTGTGAATATTTCTAACAACTTCTCTGTGTGAAAGCTAGCATTTTCCTTTTATTAAATATATACTCCATTTATGAAGATTAATACAAAATCTGTGTATTGGCAGTTTTTCGTTTTCGTTTCTGTGTTCATTAATTTTATTCACCTTTCGTTTGATTTTCTTTCAGGTGGTGGAATCTGAAATTACAGAGTCTAAACCTTTCTGCTCCACTAACTGTGCTGCCCACAGTCACGTGCCAAAAAACCATCAAAATCTTAAAAGAAAAGGGCTTTGACCAGGCACCTGTCGTAGATGAAGCTGGGTGAGCAATGCATGCAATTTTAATTTGCAATAAACACTGATGACAATTACTTTTGTCACCATTTTATTGTATCAAAGCTGTATTGTCATTGTAACTGAAGATTATTAAAAGTGAGGAGTGGAATGCAGTTGAGTTTGGCTTGCTCTCTTCAGGGTGATTCTGGGAATGGTGACTCTGGGAAACATGCTAGCCTCTGTGCTAGCAGGAAAGGTCAAACCCTCTGACCCAGTCAGCAAAGTGCTCTACAAACAGTTTAAGCAGGTCAGTGCAGTTCGTTCAGAAAGGATAGTCTAACCTCACTCGCTCCATCTGATATTTACTTTATCCTTTTTTTTTTTTCTTGCCTGTTTTAGATTCGTCTGACTGACAATCTGGGGAAGCTGTCTCGGATCTTGGAAACAGATCATTTTGCCCTGGTGGTCCATGAGCAGATACAGTGTGAGTGTTTATTGCTTTCAGTTGTTTTTAAAAAACACACTAGCTATGTTTAAAAGGTTTATTTAGATGTAGGAAAACTTAATCGGCTACTTCTGCAACCTTGGTACCTTGAGACACAGGAGCGAGTACTCCGTCTTCTAAAGACACTATGGGAAAACTCCTTTTTACCTCTAAACTGAAGCCTTTTTTTCAATCACGCAGTGAAAATGCATGGCTATCGGTTATTGCAGTGATATATTTAAAAACAAACTAATAGCTTGGCTCGGCTCAGTCACTGGACAAAACAGCATTGTGAATCAGACTGAAAGGCTTCAAGTCTCAGGAAAAACGTCAGGTATCGTACAATTAGGCATCTGCCAAAACAAACTTAGATGGAGTGTGATGTATTGCCCTGCCCCTATGTCACGTCACACGCATGCTGTTCAGTACAGGCAAAGTGTTCAAAGACTCTGGGTCCGAGTCCTGTTTCTGGAATAGAATTCTCTGATAGAAATATGGAAATTAAATTAGACCAAGACCATTCATAACGCTATGATTGAAAATGCTATTGTGTCGTTCCGCCCTTAAAATTGTGGACAACATAAGCCAGTGTCACTGTAAAATATCCTCTGGATCGTTTTTTTTTTTTAGTTCATTAAAACTATATCCAAAAGAACGAATCGGCAAATAAATCAGACTTCTAATCACTTTCTCTGAGCATGAGGGAGGCAAATTTAAATGTATATATTAAAATGAAAATAATAAAAAATAATAATAACTTTTATCTCACAACTCTCCTAATCACAGCTTTTAGCGAGTGTAATGCCGAGATGAGACTGCACGATTTTAGCCATCAGGTTTAGAGAAATCACAGACAAACACCTGATATCACAGGCAAATCGGTGCTCGTTCATGTGAGTGACAGTCACACAGTGTGAAATATCCAAGACGTGATCTGATAGAATTGGCGATGTGTCGCTAACACCCGTGAGATATTTGGCCAGCTAAATATCTGGACCTGTTGTCTATTCATAACAGAATAACATCGGCGATTACCTATAGCCAATGAGAGGGCAACATCCAGGGCAGCGGGATTTTTGGGGAGGAGTTATAAAAATAATGAAGGTAAAATATCTTCATGTTGGAAGACCCAGCCATGACCCATCTTTAATGCTCTGACTGAGGGAAGGAGGTTTTTGCCCAATATGTCACAATACTTGGCCCCGTTCATCCTCTCCTTAATACAGTGCAGTCGTCATGTCCCCTGTGCATAAAAACACCCCCAGAGCATGATGCTTCCAGCCCCATGCTTTACTGTAGGTATGGTATTATTGGGATGATTCTCATCAATCTTCAATCCTCCAAAAACAGCGAATGGAGTTAAGACCAAAAAGTTCTACTTTGGTCTCATCTGACCACAGGACTTTCTCCCAAAACTCCCCTGGATCATCCAGATGGTCCCTGGCAAACTTCAGACAGGCCTGGACATGGGCTGACTTAACCTTCCGTGCGATGCAAGATTTTAATCCATGACATCTTAGTGTATTACAGATAGTAGCCTTGGAAACGATGGTCCCAGCTCTCTTCACGGCATTGACCAGCTCCTCCGTGTAGTTCTGGGCTGATTCTTCACCATTCTTAGCATCATTGATTCCCCAGATTTTCTGTGGGGCCCCAGTCCAAGGGACATTGACAGTCATCATTAGCCACTTTCATTTTCTGACAATTGCTCTAACAGTTGTTCTTTTTTCACCAAGCAGCTTGGCAATTGCCCTGTAGCCCTTTCCAGCTTTGTGAAGGTCTACAATTTGGTCTCTTGTCTTTTGACAGCTTTTTGACAGGTTTTGCCCATGTTGCTGCTTAGACTTTGGGACGATTGACAGAACTGCTTAAAATACAATATCTGAACAATCTATGGAGGTATGGTAATAGTCAAAGCAGAATAATTGAATTGAATTATTAGGAAATAATTCACGGCCGAGTTGGAAATGCAGCTACGATGTAAACGAACAAACGACCGGTTGTCAATTACTCCAAATGTGTTTGGGAGAGAGATTTTTACATTCCCCTGAGAGTTTCCATTAAAATGGCATACAAAATAATTTATTTCTCTACAGAAATAAAACACCCTGTTCAAGAGAATGGCCTGAATCTATAAAACAGACAATTTCTCAGGTTTTAACGAAATTATCTAATCTAACATGATTGTTTGTAACGAAGCATCACATATACTTGACAGTAATTTATGTCTTTGATGGGAATTCCAGATTTAATTGTGTTTGTTATTTGTTTATTTGATTTCAAGGTGACTGCAAAAAACTGATTTGATTTGTAGACAAATGTCTGTTTGCAGACCAGTTGTGTAGTTTATGAGACGGTCTTATTCAATCTCATCCCACCCAGTGTAATCATATTACCTAAATGCAGCCTAGCAACTATAAACACCTGGCGAAAGACCTCATCATGACCTGTGTTTCATTTCTTGCTAGGAAAGTGAAAAAACTGGCATAATTTTATTTTATTTTCCCTCTGGTTAGCTAGTATTTATCTGTGAGTATAAAAGGTGCCTTCCTGAGAAGCATTCAAGCATGAAAAGTTCTGAGGGAAATCAATTAAGAAGGTCTATAGGGGTTAGAGTGTTCAAGGTCTCCAGAGCTCACTAAAAAGGACGCTCCACCTACTCACTCACTCTGTTACAACCGTCTGATGCACTTCTGCACAAGGACATTGTCAAATGTTCAAAACCACTGAGCGTAAAAGGCAAAATTTTTGGAATTTGTCATTGAAAGTCTCAAAATTTACAAAACATCATTTAATCACCCTCATGTCGTTTCCAATCATATATAGCTTTTTTTTGTCTGTGAAAAACACACGCACACGCACACACACACACACAAATGTCTCAGTCTTTCCTTTTATCAATACAATTAAATCAATGAAACTAAAACAGTTTGGCTACCATTATCCATTTTTTTGTTGTACAAAAAAAAAAGTTTCTTGATATCATGGAAAATAATATAATTTTAGTTTTTGACTTTAAACTGGTAATGTTGCTTCAGGCCTTTTGCTTCATTATGTGGAGGTCTTTTACTAACTAATCAAATGTTTACATACTGTATATCTTCCTCTTTTATGAGATTTGTGCCTCCATAATAGATGATAAACACGATTTAGCATTAATACTTTCATTGATATAATTTTAAACCTCTCATTTTGATTAAACTAACAACAAATCTGAATATCAAAAGAGATGAGTCTGATTGGTCTTGCTGATATACACTCAACAAAAATAAAAACGCAACACCTTTGTTTCTGCTCCGATTTTTCATGAGATGGACTTAAAGATCTAAAATTCATTCCAGATACACAA
>JAUCMT010000134.1:2945920-2959548 GCA_032357475.1 Enteromius thamalakanensis
AGTCTTCAGCCACCATGGACGTCACCCCTGTGTCCCCTGGCGTCATGTGTGCTACGTATGAGGACAACAAGGTCCTTCCCAGGCCAAGAAGGTTAGTATCCAGTTTAATGGACCCTCCTTTAATGACTGTGAGAACTATGGATTTTATCAGGGTTCCGGCACAGGCTATTGTAGAGACTGTTCCTGTGTCAGCTGCACTGCCTGTTATGGCAGTTGCCACTATGAGTGCGTGGGCCGCACACTGCACGCCTGAACCTGCCCAAGACTCTGCTCCATCTTGGCCCAAGAACCCCGAACCTGATTAAACCCCTGAGTTCACTATAGACTGCATTTTGCTGTGGCCTGAGGCTTCAGAACCCGACAATGACTCTCTTTGGACAGGCCAGTTGGAGACTGTCCAGGACGATGAATTTCCGTGGCCTGATCCTCCCGAGCCAGTTGCCTGGCCTCTGCTCAGTCCCGACTTGACCACAGAGTACTCCCCAGTGATTGCACAGACCTCAGATATGCCGACTTTGGTCGTGGAATCTCTGAGGTCTCCGCTGGTGGCTGCACAACCTCTGGGTGGGTCTGTCGGGCTGTTCAGGAACTCAAACCCGACCCTGAACCAGCCACAGAGGCCTTTGAGCTCTTGCCCTGCCATGATTTGGTCATGGAGGCCGTTATTGAACTCTTGCCTTGCCCTGAACCGGCCATGGAGGCCGTTATTAAGCTCTCATCTTGGCCTGAACTGGCCACAGAGGCCGTCATAGACTCGTTCAGCCCAGAATCAGCGAAGAAGGCCATTCACGAACTCACGCCCTGCTCTGGACCGACCGTGGAGGTCGCTGAACTGCTGCTCTGTCCTAAACCTGCCCTTGGAGCCACTGAACTCACCCTCGGGTCTGACCTGGCTGTAGTCTCCACTAACCCCAAACCAGCCTCTGGTATGAACTCAGCCGATGAGGCCAATAATAATCTGTCCGTGCTCCTCTATGCAGTTCAGTCTTCTGCACCGCCCAGGGGTTGCCTCTGCCGCCTGCTCCACCCAGAGGGACATCTGTTCCGCCCTGGTGGGCTTCATCGCTGCCCGCTCCGCCCCGGTGGGCTTCTCTGCCGTCTGCCCCGTCCTGGTGGGCGCTCCCGCCGGCTCCAAAGTTTGGGGCATCTGGAAGCTGCCCCTTTGAGGGGGGGCTATGTAACCATCAGCTCAGACCACTGGAGGGCGCTCCATCGCCCAGCTATCTTTTAAACTCCTGTGTTTACCTCTGTTTTCATGTCCGGACTTATCCCCACAAACTCATGTCTCCGCCCCGCTCGTTTGTTGTAATGGTGTTTCATTGTTCCTCCATCCATCTTGTCTTGTATTTAAGCACCTGACTATCGTATGTTTGGTCGCTCGTCATTATGGGTGTAACCTGTGTTTTTCCCCTTTGTCTAACTGTCTGTGTTCCCCTGAGTACCCAGTATTTCTTTGTATTGGATTTACTGTTGCCGACCCATGCTACCCATTCAGGACCATTCTTTTGCCTCTGTCTCCGATGCCCTCGTTTGCTGTTTGCTGTTTAATTCACAGTTAATGTGAATTAAATTCAATTCACATTAACTCTAAAATTATAAACTTAATTATAGATGCCAGCGCTGCACCATGCTTAACCATAAATATATGGATATAAGATAAATATAAATAATATAGGCATATATACGACCCTAATAAATATAAGCATTTATGTATCCCCAGACCACTACACCAGTCAGAAATAGCATATTTTATAGAAAAATAGAAAAAGTATATTTTACTTGATGTATTTCTGCTTCGTTTGGTACTGTATCTTATCACAAGTCTATAGTTAGCCGTTCTAATTACACTTAAAGAAATATCCTGTATTTGTCAACTTCTTAATCACTTAAATTATGTGGTTAATTTTGAAAAAGCATTATTCAAAAAAAACAACCGATCATGTTTTCTTTCGAGTATGATGGGATATTTACCTAAAATTTTGCTGTATTTTTTTTCAGATCTGACAGATGGATCTTCCACTCAAAAGCAAATGGTGTTTGGAGTGGTGACAGCCATTGATCTCCTCAACTTTGTGACAGCTCGAGAGAAAAGAGAGAGATCTATATCAGAATCAACAGATGACTACTAAAGGCATTAGCACTCCCTGCCTCAATCTGAATGTCATGCACTACATAGAATCATAATGTTAGAGATATAGATGTTGTATAGTTATGACACATACATTTACAATTTGTTTACAAATGCTATGAACAAAAGATAACAAATCATCTTTAAAGGCAAAACAGGGTCTAAAATTCAGTTTTTACCAATAATTTACTATAGATGCTATAGATGTGTGTTTTGCATTGTGGTGTTCCAAAACTATTTGTTTTAGTCAATGTGACAATCACTATGGTTTGTTTTCTTTCATATTTTTGACAAATGGTGCTGACAAAAAGTCAGCATCTCACCATATTCTGTGCTAAAGCTTCATCTGTTACAAAAAAAAACGAAAAAATTATTGTACTTGGTATTTTCATTTTGGTTGTTTAATGTGAGAAATATTTGACATATGTCACCATATGTAATTCTGCAAAAATTGATAAACCTCTTCCACTGAGGTAAAAGTTGCTAAAAGTTGCTTAGTTGTCTAATCCTTCTCCAGAATTTAATTTCAATACAACTGCCTGGAAGTTTTTAATTGTGTTTTTCTTAAAAACTTCGATTAGCTGGTTCAAGTGTTTAATTGGGGCTAGAAGTAAACTTTGCCTAAAAGTGGCCCTCAAGAAGCCAGTCAAGACAGAAACATTTATAACCTTTAAACCAAACTGTTCAGGGTAGAGCAGTTGTTGATATAGTTAAAAAAATATTTTACCAGCATAATTTGACTATCAGCTTCGTATTGCATTGTATAAAAAGTTTGTACAATGGTATAACAAAGAATAAAATAAATACTATTTTAAAAATACTTTCCAAATATAATCTGTACTGAGTTTTTGTCACTACTGGTACTGTTTCCATTGTCTCTCCAGATTTAATATAAATTATATTTTCTTACCTTATGCTCTTGCAATCGTTACGTTCATGCTGCAATCCACTGAGAAAAAGCTTCCAACAAAAGCTGCTGACTGAGCTGAAATCTGGCCAAAGATTAAACCACCCATCCGGTGGCCTGGTCACCCATCCTCACTCCACTGGATCGACTGGGATCTGTTTGCCAAGGTTGTTGAGTCTGTGGTATGGAAAAATGGCCTTGCTGGTGGTTTAGAGTTAAGCCTCACCAGCGTGCCAGGTGAAGCCCCCAGGATTACCCTAATACTGCCGCACGGACCAGAGGGGAAGTCATTATGTCTGCCATTGGAGTTACACTGGTCAGATTGATAGATGAGTTAAATACGCCACACATAAAACTTACATTTATGTATTACTATGGGGAAAAAAAAGTTTGCAAACAGGCTAGAAAATTCATATCAATAATAATTACCATGTCATTTGTTAGTTTTATTAATTATTTCTTTTCTAAATTATTAAAAATTCTTGAATAATTATCCCCCAAATAAACAAATTTTGCTTTATTTTGCTAGTATACACATCAGCCTTTTGTGACTATGAGTATAGTGTAAATTTTAATTAATGTACAGTCTAATCTCTAATTGTCACCATATTAAACTAAAAAGCACTGGTTTTGTTTAAAATGCATATCTTGTGTAATCCCAGGCACAAATTTCCCACAAAATCTAGCTGTTCCTGATTGTTTAAAAAAAGTTTTCAAAAATTCCAAAAGTTTATAAATAAATTATGGAACTTTGTGTAAAAAAATGCGTCCCACATTTTGGTCACTACCAAAACAGTGTATGCTTTAGTCCAATGGATGAGACTGATTTGAACTACACCCCTACATTAATGACCAGTACATTTTCCTGTGTCACTTGCTCTCTCTTAGCTTTAAGGTCTGAGTAAGTCCCTTCATTTTTAGGTAAATTGTTTTCAAATGTCTGTAAATGTAATAGTGATTGTGGAACAACACTACCTAACACATTTTTTCTGCAATTAAGGACACTTTTTTCCATACCATCTAGTTTTTGTATGTGTACAACTGTTCAGAACAGTGCTAGGTATCCATGTGCTGATCAGCATCAAAAGTATCTAAAATTGTCACTACCAAAACATTTGGTGGAATTTTGACATCCTTGTAATTTTTTTAGTGTCATTCCCTAAAATTGTAACTACTGAAACAGTCACAACCAAAACATAGCATTGTTGTTTCTGTAGTGACAAAAGGGAAAACACAATCCTTAATTTGGGGGAAATAAACTAAATTTACTACATATTATGACAATTCATTAATTAGTTTTTGACAATTCAATATAAAGGAAACAATATAACACATATTGAAATCCAAAGTCCTATAATTTGATTTATTTGTTTTATAATTCCAAATAAACAGCAACAATAAATTTAAAGTATATTTTCAAATATATACAAAAATGGCCAAAAATGTATTTGAAATAAAAACATATATTTAAAAATACATACAATTTTTAGTAAAGTTTCAGTTTTGAGGAAAAAACATGCCTGTACCTGTACATATTAAGTAGGCAGAACTAAGAAACCTCTGGTTAAACAATTCGCCAAAACCAGCCACCCCACTTCAGCTGTATGGTCTGGTTTGTTTTGGCAGTAACTTATTTTCCGGTGATAACTGGCCAGCAGGGAAGTACCGGGAGCCATTCAGAGCTAGACTGTCATTCTCAGGTCAGTGTGCACCCCATCAATTCTGCTGACAACACTGTTCCCACCATGAGATAATGTCATTCCAGAGAGATCCACTTGTAAGCCTCTCTTTCTGCAGCACAGGTATATAACCAGCAGCTTGCCTTCACTGGGAACGGCACACATCATTGGGATCTTTGTCTACTGTACCAGCCTCTATCAGCCTCCTCATAACTGCTTTTAGTCCACATCTTCTCTTTACAAAATTTCCTCAACATCAGGTGCAAACTTGAAATTTCAGGTTAAAATTTGCCTGTCTACGATTTGCTCATCCAAGCTGTGAATTGCCAAGCCTGACATTATGGATATTGCCATCCAACACCCCTGGTTTAGACGCACCATGAGTTACCCCACTCGCCTCTTCGACCAATTGTTTGGAGAAGGCCTGTTCGACTACGACCTCTTTCCCTTCACTGCCTCAACTGTCAGCCCTTTCTATCGACACTCACTCTACCGCAGCCTCCTGGAGTCCAACTCAGGCGTCTCTGAGGTAATAATCCACTTCTCTGTGAACTGATACAATTGAGATTTAGAATCTGAAAATTGGGGTGTTGTTGCAGAAGCCCAATACAGGGTGTGGGTTGTCAGTAAATAAACGCATTAAGTAATCTTGGTGATACATTTAAAGCAAAAAAAAAGTTATTCCTTACTCCAGGAATTTAATTGTAAATAAGAAAGCAAAATTGAAAATAATGTATAAATGTGACAAACAGAGGCTAATGGAGATAAAAGGAGGCTAAATAGGTAAAAAAAAAAAAAAAAAAAAAAAGTTGAAAAATTGATAGCGTCCGTGCAGAATATGTATTCGTATCTGCAAACCACACTGATTTAAATCTACTGGATCATTTCTGCAGGTGAGGTCTGACAGAGACAAATTCACAGTGTACCTGGATGTGAAACACTTCTCTCCTGATGAGCTCAGTGTGAAGGTGACCGAGGACTATGTGGAGATCCAGGGCAAGCATGGAGAAAGACAGGTGAGGCAGGCAATGTGTTAAAGGAAACTTGCAATGAGATTGAATTAACTATCCAGATGTTCTCATCAGTTGCTGTGCTGATTTTTATTTTAATGGAAGGAAGCTGGTATTTGAATAGCTCAGTTATGAATGATTATTGTTTGTCAATAATGCTTTATTCAAAGTGATTTTTGCACCAGAGTGTTCAGTGCACAGTTAGCTATGTAACAGTACAGCAGTAAAATATAAATGTAAGTCCCTGTGAATCTCGAAGGATATAGTGTATACAAATGCAGTAGCCTATGATAAATTCTACAGATTGTAAAAGATGTAATTAATGATTTAGCTTTTTCAGTCCTTTCCCTTTAGCACAATGTGACAAATCATCACTACAAAGTAAAAAAGAATAAGACGCTGAACTGTCACAGAAATTACTCAGTTCAGACAGACTGCATATATATATATATATATATGCAGTATCAGTTGTTAAGCAATCATAACAAATTAAAATGTTGAAAAAAAAAATCAATTTCAATGCAAACTTTTATTTTTATATGGGAAAGAAATGTATGATAAATATTTTTAGTTTGTTTTTATTAGATCATAGATTCATAGTTAATCAGTTATTCATGCTTACGTCACTCTCTTTTTCTTCTGGTTGTGTTTTGGCCTTTAGATTCTTTTCTATTTTTATCCCCATCCTCCCGTCCCCATAGTCACTATTTCAGTACTATGGATTTATTCACATGTTTCAGTAGCACTGATGAGGAAAAAAAGAGCAGATCTCTTTAAAAATTTGTGCCAGATTGAAGTCACTTTTGCATCATAGCCTGTCACCCCATTTGGAGTCTTAAACAGAAGTAAAAGGCTTGTGAGTAATCTTTCCAGAGCTTTTTTGGTAGATTGTTTTAAAATGCCTTGACCCCAAAGCTGTTGTTCTGTCAACAGCATTCAAAAGAGACTGATGACTATGTTTGGGCAGTACCTGATGAACTGTACTGATATGTGTACATCTGATATGTGATGAACTGATGAACTGTACTGATATGTGCACGTCGTATATGGGCTCAAATCTACACCAATGTAAATTGAGATCAAACTAATCTAAAAGTCAAATGTTAAACTTTTATTTGTGAGAAAAGAGTAGATTTTCAGACTTTTTTCAAAAATTCTTAACTGAAAAAGGCTAAACAGCTTCTGAAAAAACAAGTGAACAGTTGTCCAGCTCTTGATGGATTACTTTTCTGTTCAGTAATTTATTATCCTTTTCATTTCTGCATTTAATTTATTTAGCTTATTTAAAAAGTCTTTAAAATAGTACTTGAAAGTGGATCTTTAATAAAATGAGGTTCCTATTCTGGTTCTTCTTCTTATAAAAATATGTTTATATGAATTAAACATCAATTTTATGTACATGCATATATAAACCCTTAAAATAGTACTTTACTAAAATAGGGCTTTTACTTACAGTTATTCCTTTTTTTACACATGCATTCTTTATTACAATAATTTAGCCTATTTTAAACTTTCATTGAAATATTTCAAAACCTTCCCTCATACCACTTTTCCAGCAATAGAACAGGCACATCTCCATGGCAACAATGAGTGAAAAAGGGTTTGCTCAAGTCATCTCAAGTAATGAGGTGAAGAGCTAGTCATGATGAGTTTATTTGTAGCCTTTTCCTTATTATCCTCTGTTTTGTTGTTTGGCTCCTGCAGGATGATCACGGCTACATCTCCCGTGAGTTCCGCCGCCGCTACCGCCTGCCTTCTAACGTGGACCAGTCTTCTATCACCTGCACACTGTCTGCTGATGGCCTGCTTACTCTTTGTGGACCCAAGCCTGGTGGCATAGAGTCCAGCCGCGGAGATCGCACCATCCCTGTCACCCGGGAGGACAAGACCAACTTAGGCTCCTCCTCATAGACAGGTCACTCCCCACAAACAGGTGGCGATATGGATGTGTGAGTGGGGCTTTTATTTCAGAGGGCATTTAAAGGTAGATTTAAGTAAATTCCTCTGTTTGTTTATCATAAAAAAGGCCCTTCCTCCCACTTCCACTTCAAAGGGTGTCAGTGTATATCTGACCTAATAACTTCTTTCATTAGACTACACTAGCTAATAATCTCCATAATCCACTATGATTGTTTTCATTTTACATGACATGCAGGAAATGGATCAGGATGATTGGCTGGGTATGAGTATAATTTTGTCTTATTTAGCGTCTGCATTACTTTCTAGTCAGATGATAAATAGCAAACAAGCACTGCTCTGATTTTAACCATCCTGGTGATTGTGGCTACCATAAGAATAATCAAAATGCAAAACTGAATACTCCAAGAAAGGTTGAAAAGCTTGATTAAAACTTGATCTGTTTGAAAATTTCTGATCCAATGGGAGATTCCATCACGTGTAAGACCTTGGCCTGTGTCATGATCTCTCTTCTAGACTTCTCTTGTCATTGACTCTTTCCTGTCTTGTAGGTTTTAGCCCTGTTCTACTCATTACTGACTCCTCTGGGGTCTACTAAAAAGTGCTAAAAAAAAATAAAGTTGTACCATTAACCATTAAGAAAATCTTGTTTGTTGTATTTTTGCTATGGATTATGGTTAAAAAATGTTGTATTTTGTAATTCTAGCCACAACATATATCATACATAGAAAAAAGGGTAACATCCATATATTGCTGCATCATTATTTATACCAAAAAAACTCTTTGCAGGGAATAATGAAGCCACATAGATTTAAACATTTAATTATATATATACATATACATACAGATTTAGTTTGAACTGGAGAGAGATGGTATCTGAAACAATCAATGTTTTGTCAATACTGTTTTTAATATGTTTTTAGCATTAAAAAGATTTGCCAGTAGAAAAATAAATTGCTATTGGAAAACTAAATTTACATGAGTCATATATAAAATGTTTAATAATATTTTTATATACACCACTTGATTGAGAATATCTAAACATGACAAAAAAACAAGCAATATGATGTATCAATAAAACTATTGACTTTATTACAAATACACACAGCTAAAAAAATCTAAAGACAGCTTCAGTCACTCACTCTAAAACTCTCAAGTACACTATACAAATACTAAACTGTGTATTACTACAATGGATCAAATTATTGTCACTTAACTGAGGGTTATACAGTCCCAGTGTGAAGCCCAGCCTTAGGCAGAGACTGAGATTGTGGACTGATCTGCAGTTGAGTTTCAAGAAGCTGTGCAGTTGATGCCACAATGGAGGAAGAACAGGAGAGAGAAGACAGAGAGTCCTGAAAAGCTGACTGTGATGGGAGCCGAGGAGTCTGGGAGCAGGATAAGTGGCTGAGGGTGGGGGAGCTTCTAGTGAGGGTGGGTAGACTGATGGTTTTGGGAAGAGGAGGGTGGATTGAGGTTGGCTAGTGTTAACATGGCTTGGTGGATTGAGGCTGGGTCGAGGCGTATGTAATTTTTAAAAGAACTGCATCATTGTAAGTTTCCTGAGCCTCAGGGCAGGAAGAGGAAGAGAGGGGCTGACATATAACTGAATAATGACCCTTCATCCAGCGATGCTGTTTGATTTGTGCCACACTGAATCTCTTGACAGCATTTTCCGTATGAGGCTTTCGCAGTCTTAGATAAATGGCAAGGTTAAATAAGACAAGGTTTCAGCACAATACATCATGTGATAAGTGCCAGCTAAAGTAATAGTTCACCCAGAAATCAAAAGTCTGTCATCATTTACTCACACTTTTGTTTGGTCCAAACCTGTATGAGTTTCTTTCTCCTTTGAATTCCATAGTGTGTGAAAAATTGATTTGTGTTCAACAAAAGAAACTCATAAAAGTTTTGGAATAACATTAAGGTAAGTAAATGATGATAAAAGTTACATTTTTGGGTGAACTATCACTATCAAGTCACGTTTGTTTATATAGCACTTTATAATTCTGCTGTAAAATAGCTATAATAAACCAAGTGTCATTGTTCAGATGAGGTGAATTTAGTGTTGATTCAGTTTTGTTCAATGACTGTGTAAAGATCAAATGAGTTCAAATCAGTAAAACAGAAAACAGTGATGACATCATCCAGCTTAGTTCAGTTCTAATTGAATTTTAAGTGCCCCCAACTAAACATGGCTGAATGGCAAGATTTTAAATGAATAAAAAACAATATAAGTGAAAAAACAGTTAATATAGCCACCAAACTGTCAATTATGTGGAACTAAATGTCAACTTAAGTACATTAAATTATACCAACACAATTTTTATGGTTAAATCAAGAAGCAATAGTTTTGAAACTGCACTTTAAAGAGCTATTTCTAATAGATTTAACTAACTTTATTAATTGCTTGATAAAAATAGCTTTCTTGGCATAAAGTAATGCATTTAGTTTGATTAAGCGATACTAAATTATATTTTACTTTAATAAAACCAGGTAATTTAGATGCTACCATTATAAGATTATAATTTTAATCAGTTTCACAGTTTTGGGCCACTCTATATAGAAGGAACATACCTTGTTACATGAAGAATGGCACTCTGAAGCGTCCATCAGTGACTCTTCTTCTTAAGGCAGGGAGAGTGCTGCCAGCAAAAGGACGTGTGCCACAAACCAATAAATACAGCAGTACTACAAGACTCTAAAAGGCAGCAGGGAGATATTTACATTTCAGACACTTCTTGTTAGACTATTTGTTAAAGTTCAGAGAATATACTCAAGCTGAAGATTTTACCCAGATATCCAAGGATGGTCCCTCATATTCCTTCCTCTCAAATACATCTGGGGCAGCATAGGGAGGACTCCCACACCAGGTAGACAAAGGTTTACCAGGAATATAGAAGTTCCCAAAACCAAAGTCTGAAGAAAAAGAAAGTTGTTATTAACAATAGGCACTTTTAGTAAAAAATAAGGTCTCCAACAGCACCTCTCACACCCTTGTTTAATTTGTCTAATAACAATGTTGAAAAATAAAATTGAGTCAAAGAAGAAATCTGCAACTATTGTATTTTTTTTATTTGTATTATTAGAATAATATAAATTATTATTACAATTTGCATAACTATTATAATGATTTATTTTACTAAAATGATGGCTTAATTAAAAAGTGATGCAAAAAAAAAATAGAAATACATGATCTTACCTACCAGCTTTATATTCATGTTACTGTCTAGGAGTAAATTTTCTGCTTTCAGGTCTCTGTGTACAATATGATGCTTGTGACAATATTCTACAGCATCAAGGATTTGCCAGAACTTACAATGAGCTTCTGCCTAACTTAAGTGACCAACTGAAGTAAGATAATCTTTGAGAGAAATATATAAAGATAATAGCAGTATTAGTAACCAGCATCTGGCAATGGCAGAATAAGTATACAAAATACAGATTAGTAGGGTAAAATGTTCTCTTTAGGCTTACCAAACATCTCTCCATTCTTGGCATACTCAATCACAATATACAGCATATCTTTGTTCTCCATAACCTACAATTTCTAAAAAAGTAAAACCATGAATTCTTCAGACTGATATATAAATATAAGCAGTCATACTTTGTGAAGAATGAGTCATGAACAAGCTTGACACAAAGGAGCTGTTTCTCAAGAGAACACAGGTTAGAATCCTGCATCATAGTCTGATCCAATTTTTGCTTTCTACTTGTCTGCTCTTTACCTTATATTAAAAAGTCAAAATATCCATAAAAAGTGACATATATATCTCAAAACTTATGCATCTAAATAAACTCAAATATTAAATTATTGAAAAACAAGTTATATGACCTTTCCATTTTGAGGTCATTATTTTCCCTCTCCTCTCATACTCCTGGGAGACCAGTATATAGAGGAAGCAGCAACCATGGGAAAGTCATGGTGCATTAGGGTAATGTAAGTTTACTGTAAACTGGTGTAACGCTGGCGTGTAGTTAAAAAATCAAAAGTAAATACAGGTAAACTATCAGTTTAATAATGGAATTAGTGAAAATATAAAACATAATAAACTCTAATTTCACAAGAACATAAAGGTATTATAGACCCAGGTCTATCAACACTTTGTGTGCATGAATATATTATACACAGATAGCAATAAATCATAATGAATGAACAACACAAGCCCATACACACCTGGTAGAGCTTGATTATGTGTGGGTGCTTCAAAAGCTTCATGATCTGAACCTCTTGATTAATCTTCTTCAGGTCAGATTCATCCAGTCGAGTTTTTTAATGATTTTTATAACAACCTGTTAACGCAAAAACAGAGAATAGGTTTTTTTATTAAAGGAATAGGTCAAATTAAATAGACCTATGTATAAATAAATAGATAAGTGGGTAATTAAACCTGAAATAAATGAGCAGTAACTTTATTTAGCCTATAGGCATAGGATATTTGTTCTAATTATTGTAACTCAACATTGCAGATGAAAAGGCTTTATAAAGAATAATAAAAACCACAACATACCTCTGTTTTGGTGACTTTATGTCTAGCTAGTTTGATTACAGCAAAGTTTCCTTTCCCTAATGTCTGGATAATCTCATAGAAACCTACTTGCAGTGGTCTGCCGGAGTGGTTCACCACAAAATCACCATTGTCACAAATCTAAAATAATCGGACAAGCCGTTATCACTAACACTTCATACATACACTAATTTAATAAATGTATAATGCACACATTGGCCCTACTGCAATAAAATAATAAAATAAAAGTGTCATTCACAAAAGGTAGGCTATACTGGGAACAATTGAAAAACTAAAAATAGTAGGCTAACATCTAAATATGAAATATGATCTAATATTGCTAAATCAACTGTTGGGCTAGACTACATACAGCCAAAACAATTTTTCTGACTTAAATCAGATTATCTTATCTTATAATAATGCTGTCAAACGTTAGCAAAAAAAAAAGTAAAGTTAGATGAGATAGACTTCGCCTGCCAACATGCTATAACAAAATTATTTTTACTTTATTACCGTCACTTTTGCGTCAGAGAGCCGCTGGAACGAAATTTCATGTTGCCCAGCAACTTAGCACAGCAGACGAGTAGGATCACAAGTTCCTATAGACATATAGGTCTGAAGGGCGTTAGCATTAACAAAATAACCTGCAATTAACGGCAGTGCCCTTTCTAGCCTCTGACAAAGAGCTTCTTCAGCATATGATAGCACTATAATGCAAAAACTGTAGGCATTACGCAGATGTACAGGCGGCAGAAGAGTAAAATCTGATTCTCTCAGTGAAGTAGGGCAGATTTCAAATTATTCTGTCCAATCACGCAGCGAATCATCTTTTCCGTTATAGTGCCATCAATCTTTTTTGTTTACTGGGATTACTTGGGTTTCGGTGGGTTGTTGCCTAAATAGATGTGGAGCAGGAAAACGTATAGGTTACTTGCGTAACCACTGTTCCATGAGACATGGAACGAGTACTTCGTCTGCTAAGACGCATGGAGAAAACTCCTTTTTCCCCCTAACTGAAGCCTATTTTAAAACGCAGTTTTATTATTTACTTAAACTGCACGGCCATTGGCCGCTGTATTGGGGACTATTTTTAACCAATGGGCAAGGCCCTGCGAACAGCGGGCCAATGTTTTCGACCACACTCCATGGCGTGATATCTCTGCTCCAATGACAGCAGGTGGCGCCATGGTGGTGTGATGGGGCGTGTCACTCATCTATTTAAGGCAAGGGACTTCCCGCCATCTTCAGGTTAGTTCGACTAAAGCGACGGCCTATCATAGCACGGCCCGGAACGCAGTACTCGTTCCATGTCTCAGGGAACAGTGGTTACCCAAGTATCCTATACGTTTCCTTTCGACAGTTCACTCGTACTGCGTCTGCTAAGACGCATGGGGAACACAGTACAATCCCGCCGTGCTATAAGGTCTGGAATCTGGAAGCCTGAGAGCGGACCTAGGGGAAACCCGAGGTCTCATACGT
>JAUCMT010000134.1:2959648-2972763 GCA_032357475.1 Enteromius thamalakanensis
TAACAATGGTGCGAACTTGTAAATTCCCCGGTTGTGACCGCGAGAATGTGCCGGGATCACCGTTCAGATTCCATCGTAAAGTTACGCTTTCCACAGTAAAGCTACGATTGAGCCCTTTTTTCTTGAAACCTTAAAACCTTTATTTTCACTGTTTTGGGCATGTTTAGTGTTTATTTTTACATTTCTAATTACCTTTGAAAGACTTTTAGCATTTTTTTACCATCCAACTGGTCACATCGCAAGAGGATAGTGTTGATTACAGCAGTGCTTTTTATAGCCTACGTTTCCCGTTAAATACAATTGGATTCAGGTGCTCACCAAATAAGTACCTCAATAAACAGAATTATGTCTGTGTGGAAATTTAACAAAGACTGTCATGAAATGCTTGTCATACTCAGAAAGATACTGATTTAGGAGTAAATTGCAGTGGTCTTTTATAGTGGAGCTGTGGTCTTTTATAGTGGAGCTGTATATACTGCAGGTTTTCTTATTTCATATAATACATATATGTAAAAACATACAGTATATTTTAAGAGAAAGACTGCACATGGAATTCCACTTGATTTAGATTGACTGCTTACAATACCAAATACTGTACCATAAGAGACGTTGGTGGTTATGGTCCTCTTTTTGTCATATCAGTACATATCAGTTTTTTCAGCATTTCTTAAACGGCGTAATTCCCTATGCTTGAAAAAGTGAATTTGAAAAAAACAAAAAACAAAAACTGAAACATTCTTTACACGCGTTCACAAAAAGAATGCCAAATTTGAACTGAAATGAGGACTAGGACTCTCATTATAGCAATCAATTAAATCGATCTCTTTTTTGACAATCTTCCTCATCGAAGACCTCTTGTTTTAGAAGCTCTTAGATCTCATAGAAGCTAATTTCCTCTTCTCAATACCAGCTTTTCACAAAAAGAGAAAGTCAGCTTTAATGATTAGTCCCAAAATTATATACAAAACAGGATTATGTATATTATAAAATGGAACACACATTGTAGGTTGTAAGAATGTAATGAAGTAAAAAAAAAGTCCTAAACGATGGCCTTTAAATTGTTGCATGCCCTTTGAAAAAGCCAAATGAACATCTTACAAATTGGTGTCAATCACTTTACAGAAGAGGTCTTCTTGTGTGACAAATCATCATCATCAGTTGATTAACATGAACAGATCTTTGCTCAATAATATAGATCTACATAAAAAGTAATGAACAGTGTAAAAGAAAAAGAGAAAGATCACAAACAAAGCAATCAATGAAAATGAAAACAATCAAACATTTTAAACATTCTATTTGTCAATGTTTAAAAAAAACATCAACTAAAAGGTTATTTAACTGCATTTAACTTTAGATACACTAGACACCATAATGTCTAACATTATTGCTGCTGACTCCACACTTTAGTTAATTCAGTGACATTTGACCTATATGCTGATTGCTGTGCTGTGTCCTAACAATGATCCTAAGTACGGCTGCTTGTAAAGGGATGATTTATCATTGCAATATTTAAGTTTAGAATCCCATGTAGAATGGACTACAGAGACAGCTGATGTTGTGGGTGTGCTAGAAAGGGCATCACACATATCGACTTGATGCTAATTTCATACAAAGCATAAAGTGACATACAGGGCACAGTGAGTTTGAAAGCATGTGTTACGGCTTTTCTGGCATTTTATAAAATACATGCTAATCTATCTATAGTGGTGTTCAGCATTTACAGCACAAATAAAGCTTAGAAAGTTCTGTAGAAGTCACTTCTTAACGGGGCCTAACACATTACAGGATGACTAAACTAACTTTGAAAAGAAAACTTATTATTGGAAATCTCTATTTGTGAACATGGCCAAGGTGAAGAATTAGTATGTAGACCTAGATCTACTTTTTTAGGTGAAGGCCTGGGGTTACTGCTCCTTCTCTTTGTCTTTAGTCTGGGAGTTGGTAAAGCTAGCCAAGTCTTCCAGTGTCTCCTGAGCTGTTTGCTTGAGAGCAGGGTTACGGCTTGAAGCAAGATGGTGGATACGGCTGAGTGGGAAAGAGCTCAGAAAATCAGTTGTCATGTGTGACATGACCTCTCTCTCCAGCAGTAAGGACTGAAGGAGCTTCAATGACTGCAGACACACTTCTGAGTCAGGGTCTGTGGAAGAGAGAGAGAAAGAGGTGGTCATGTCGGGGGTCAGAGAGCTCAATATAATCCTCTATGAGTGCTGAGAAGGCATTTAACTGGGATTAAATAACCTATAAAGGTCCTTGCCCACAGTATGCGGTTTTTCATATTTGTCATCCTTTCCTATCAAAATGCTTGCTAAAATGCTTGAGGGTCTTTACACACAATCTTACACATACGCACCTTCCAGAAGGGTGCAAAGAAGAGGCAGAAGTCCAGGGCTCTCACTTATGAGCTTCAAACCATTCACACTAATAGTGATGTTATATAGAGCCATTAACATCAATCTGTACACAAAAATAAACAATCATACTTTAAAAGGAATCGTCTATGTCAAGTTATTCCAAATACATATAAGAAACTGCATATTGCATTAACACCATAGTAGTAGTGTCCATAATAAAAAAAAAAGTTTATAACATTTTTATTCATGACTCTAAAATTGTCATGTGGTGTACGCTTTATATAAAATGTAGTAAGGTTTTCATTACAACCTAAAGATAACAAGATTGCCATATTTTACATATAAAGCAATGTATAGTTTCCCTATGTACACTCTCACGTTTAATTGTTATTACATGTTTTTTACTTCATATGACAATATATTTAATATATGGAAATGCCAATATTATTTTCAAAAATGTTTACATATGTGTGTATGGCTAAAAAAAATAAATTTATAAATAGTAATATTTAGATGTGTATTTTAAAGTTGTGACATACACTTTAAGTTTTGGAAACACTCCTGGTTTCATTAGATACAGCAGCTGCAACAAAGTATCTAACAGGATGTGGGCAGAAGAGGATAAGAAGTCCCGTCCACAAGACACAGCAGCTATATCTAAAACCAATGAACAGATGAAATGATGATTAAGTTAATAAGTTATGACCGTTAGATTGAACTAGTAGTAAAAACAAACTCAGTGCCCTTACTTGTAACAACACCAGCCAGAGCCAGAACTAAATGATGCTCTTTTGAGTTGTAACCCTGTTGTGGCTTTGCCTCGTCATTCAGAAACCTGATGAAATTCTCCAAGGTTTGACCTGCAACACTCAGGAAGGGCTCCAATTTACCCTGTAGACGCACAAGTGTATAAAGAGTTTTCTTACCTTGTTGAGGTAAAGCAAATTCATGTCCCATTTACAAAACATCCGGGCACACTTAATCTAATTGGAAGTCAGCTCCCAAAATGGTACAAACTTACAGCAGCCAGTATGTCTCTGATTGCTTCCTCCTTTTGGGACGCACTCCAGAGCAGGGTGCAAGAAGCTGTGCCCAGTTCAGTACAAAATGCTTTCTGCTGCTGCATCTCCTCTCTGCACTGCCTTAACTGCTGCTTTAAAACCAACTTCTCCTAAAAATGTGTGAGGAGATACATGAAATACATACACACACACATGAATAACTAAACATCAATAATGTACCTAGAGAATTTGCGGAAGAACCACCTCACTGACAGACATAAGGTATATTAATGCAAAACTGTTTGTACAGATGCTTTCCCATAAACTTGTCAGTGTAGGCCAATCAGTTTCTCATTCTCTCCTCTCTATTTTAGTACCTGTCTCTCTCTCTGACACTCGCTCAGAGCAACATCTAGTCTGGAGCGGATGTGCAGACAATCCTCTCTCTGTTGCTGCTGCTCACGGTCACTGCGCTCTTTAACTATATAACAATAAAGAAACTTTTAAAACAACTATCAGAATTAACATTTAGTATTGTTATAAATGCTGTAAAGGTTGTGCACCATTCAGAATGGAAATAAGACTGTACTTTATGAATTAGCACTACATTTGAATTGATCTAGGAAACGGAATGCTAGATTTATAATTATAAAATTATTACAATTATATTTAAATATTAAGTCACAGAAAATAAGGAAATTGAAAGAAATGCATATTGTAATAAGTTTAATTAAAACTTGCCAAGACAAACTTTGAATGTTGGCTTAAAGCCTTGTAGTAAATGCAGCTTTTGTGAACCCATTCAGTCGAATGAACACTTTTTTTTTAGAATGCATTACTTGGGATGATTTCTTTTTAATTGGAATTCATTAAATACAACTACTTATTATTCAAATGCAACTTCTTGTAATGCGTGGTCAATTGAATTCACAGTCCAGCTGCAATTCTGAATTTTGCTCAACCCTGTTGTTGGGACAACAATATCCATATGCATATTAGTCCAAATTCATGTGTAGCATAGCTGACCACTGGTACTGAAAGAGCGTTTGCTTACATGCATCCAGAGAATGTCCCTTATGGATAGTATCAATAAAGTCACTATTGATTACTTTTGGAACAAGCTCTCGTAGTGTCCTGACTTCCGCCTCCAGTTTCTCCAAGTCCCGCTTTCTGACTCGAACAAAGCAGTCTGTTCCTACATCCTTTAAACACACAGAACCGTTTTTGTTTACTGTCAGGGGTAAACAAACTTTACAGTGTCGAGTAAGGTTATCAAACTTTAGCACTGAATTTCGTTTAACTGAACGTGGTTAACAGTTGAACAGTGACATCTTGTGGTAATTTCTGGCGCTTGCGATCGTTCTGATCATACTTTCTAACTGAGTTAGTATTATTGGAAAGCGATACATTTTATTTGTGACGACCAAATCTATTTGGAAAGTCTCTTTATGTTTACAGAAGTAAATAAATACCAAACAAATAATAAATTAGCTTATTAGCTTGCTAAACACTTGCACAAACTCTTTCATCAACTTCGACTTCTCAACAACAAACTTGAAATCGGCGAAAATAGTTCAGTTACCTCTCCTGCAGATGACATAGATGAAACATTAGCTGTATTGGTTGTTTTCATTTCGAAAAGTGCAAATTTGATAACGTTGTACAAACGGCCTCTGACCTCACAATGTTTAAACGATAAACGATGTATATAGCGCCCTCTACTGTTCAGAGCACAACAAGTTAACAAGTTAATCTACTTGTCGCCCATCCCCCAGATCGACAGTAACGACAATAATATAAATAATATATATAAATAATAAAGTTAATAATAAAAAAAGGTAAGAAAAATCTTCTTAATAGACTCTGCAAAATATATATCCATATTCAGATTTTGTTCTAAAAAATCCACAAGAATTCTACTGAATGAAGACCTTAATGGTATGATAGATTTTAATCTTTAAATACATTAACGTTTAGTAATGTGATTTAAAGCGTGATTGACCTGGTTCGGTAGAATTTCTAATTCAGCCTGGTGAAAATCCATGACGGGTTTTTAGTGCGTCGTTGCATTGCCTGGGTTAAACCCGCCCCTCCAGTCCGTGATTTCCAAATAGCCACTCAAGTTACACTTTGAGAGAGTGAGCGCTCTCTCAGTGTTCAGGCTCACTGCCTTCTTTGTGTTTGTGGTAGGTGTTATCTGAGCGCGCACCGCCTTGCTCATTCTGGGGCGTTCATAAACCAAAATAATTTGTGTTTTCAGCGACGCAGCAGAATTGTTGGATCATGTCTGTAGGACTGGAGCCCGGTTTCTCCAACGACGAGGTGCTGAGTCTACGTTACCCGCTTCATCGCGCGTGCAGGGATGGAGACGTCGGCGCGCTGTGCTCGCTGCTCCAGCTTTCATCTAACCAGGCGGACCTGGCTGCCGAGGACTCGTTTTACGGCTGGACCCCTATTCACTGGGCAGCACACTTCGGGAAGGTAATAGAAGTACATTATTCCTCTTTATACTTTCTCTTCCGGAGATAGAGGCGTGCAGGCACCCTGGTTTAGGGAATAACGAGCGTGTAACACCATTAGTCCTGTACTGTACATAGTACTGTCACCAAGAACTGAACTTAAAGCGTGTGCGCATTCAGAGAAAACTAAAAAATCCCATCAATATGAAACTGACTGCCATATCGCCTAGACGATAAGGCCATCGGCGGAAAACAGGTCATATCATTTGCAGCAGCTGCGTGCAAACTCGCATGCTCAGTAAGAGCAGAGATTAATCACTTAATACATGTTTGAACTGAAAGCATTATGATTTATCTCTGAGATGAGGCAGACTACAGCGTCAGTGACACACATGTCGTTTATCTTGTACAGTCTTGATTGTTTAACGTGTAACGTTATGTAGTAACGGATAAACCTTGGAAGTTAAGTTGGAAAAAAGAAATTAAGCCGAGTATGGACGTTACTGATTGCTGTTGTGTTTCTGGATCATATTACTTGGAAAAATCAAGTTGCATGGACCGCAGCCAGCGAAACAGCAACATCGGGCGCCAGCAAGCACCGGTTCATTCATTGGCTGAGCAAAGACCAATAAAATACCTCGCGCCAAAACCGCGAATTTAAAATCCAAACCTTCCCTAGGGACTTTGACCTTTCGCTTATTAAAACTTTGGCATTGCTTTCTATTACTCAGGGTAGTACCATATTTAACATTTGACTTAACTTTATGGTGATTAACAGTCTTTCCGAAAAAAGGTAGACAAAACTCTTTTGAATAACGTAAGTTAATTGTGAAAGTTCACGTGCCAAGTGCTTGATATTGTACCTAAGGTTTCATTAAATCGTTCACATTGTAGTTTAAAAACGAATGTAAACAAATTAGTTTATTAGCTAATTTTACTGCAAAGTGGAGGTTTGTTACTAAGGTTTGTTTAGCCTTTGTTTAACATAACTTACTGTTTAGCCTTTCATGCTTATTTTTAAATGATACATTTGATGGCCATGTTGTTTAAATTGTATGTTATTTAAACGTGAGATTATTGACAGTTTTGTGAAAAAAGTTTGTGCATTTGTGCCTATTTAATGATAGAAATTTAATTTGCGTCTTGTGTGAACAATTACTTTAGAATGTGTTATTTCAAACACATTATGTTTCAATCCCAGCATTCATTATGGAAAAGCTTATTGCTAATGGACGTTTCCAAAGAAACTCTGAGCAAAGAACTGTTTATGTAATATGTGTTTTGTTTTCCACACTTGAACACATTTGACATTGGTTCTAATTACTCAGTTTTACTACATTTCTATGTTTCATTGTCTTGACCATTCTACATTTCACTACACTTCATTCCTATACGCATTTTATAATCTGGTAAATATGCAACCATAGGTGCGCACATACAATAAGCACATCGTGTTGTTCTTCTAACATCTGCTGATTGTGCACATTTTACAGAAATGTTGCGGCCATGAAGCAATTTCCAACAGCTAAACAGAGGTGGTAGGACTTGAAAGTGTTTTTTGTATTTTTCTAGAGTAAAAGTCAGGGAGAACAGGGTAATGAATTTCCCCATGGTGTTTCATATTGAAAATGCAACACAGGTGCTGGTCGTTGAGTTGAGCTTGCTTTGTAATAATCGATGGTTGTGTGTTTCTAATTAACACTATTTCACATGCGTAGGGGAGAAAATATGCACAGGTGGAATGTCATGTCACTAGTTTGATTTTATTTTTCTCTTTGTCACAAAACAGCTGGAGTGTGTTAGGCGGCTGGTGCAGGTGGGATGTGAAGTGAATTCATTGACCACACGGTTTGCCCAAACCCCCGCTCACATTGCTGCATTTGGAGGACATCCAGAATGCCTGCTGTGGCTCTTACAAACGGGGGCTGAAATAAACAGACAGGTGGGTCCTTATACAGTACCTGATAATTTTATAGAATTTGTGATGTTTCATGACTTAATTAACTCTCTAAAGCCTGATATGAATTAATAGTCAGTTAATTTAGTCAGTAAATGTTAATTTCTTAAATGGATGGAAATGGAAAAAAATAACACCAGTTTTCATGTGTGTCGTCAGGCTTTTATGGCTCATAATTTGATGTAGAGAAAACATGGATGAAAAAACAGCTCCTTCAAAACATGCAATTTAGTGCAGACGCTGGAAATGTATAGCATTTAATGTACACTGCTCAAAAAATAAATAAATTAAGGGAACGCTTAAACAACAACAATGTAACTCCAAGTCAGTCACACTTCTGTAAAATCAAAATGCCCACGTAGGAAGCAACACTGATTGACAATCAATTTAACACGCTATTGTGCAAATTGAATAGACAACAGGTGGAAATTATAGGCAATCAGCAAAACACCCCCAATAAAGGAGTTGTTCTGAAAGGTGGTGATCACAGACCACTTCTCAGTTCCTATGCTCTCTGGCTGATGTTTTGGTCATTTCTGAATGCTGGTGGTGCTTTTACTCTAGTGGTGGCATGAGATGGGGTCTACAACCCACACAAATGGCTCAGGTAGTGCAGCTCATCCAGGATGGCACATCAATGCGAGTGTCCAGAGCGTAAAGGTGCTACCAGGAGACGTGGAGGAGGCTGTAGGAGGGCAACAACCCAGCAGCAGAACCACTACCTCTGCCTTTTTGCAAGGAGGAGCACTGCCTGAGCCCTGCAAAATGACCTCCAGCAGGCCACAAATGTGCATGTGTCTGCTCAAATGGGGTCAGAAATGAACTGTGAGGCTGGTACTACATACACACTACTGAGGCTCATTTTGACTTGTTTTAAGGAGATTGGATCTGCCTGTAGTGTTTTTTTCCACTTTTGAGTGTGACTCCAAATCCAGACCTCCATGGGTTAATTTTATTTTTTTGTCAACACATTCAACTATGTAAACAACAAATTATTTAATAAAAAATATTTAATTTATTCAGATTTAGGATGTTATTTTAGTCTGCCCTTCATTTTTTTGAGCAGTGTATAAATTAGTTGACACTGTATCTCCAGTATGTTTAAAGATTTTAAAATATTTAGTTAATTTTTAAAGTGTATATAATGCAGGGCGATTAAAACAATGATTGACAGAATGGTATATAAACACTCCTTAATATTCTGATGGATAAACATAATATCTATGGGGGAAAATATTGCTCCAGTCTATGAAGTGCTCAACTTTGAATCTTTGTACAGTTATACTAACATGCCTTCTACTTGCTAAAACAATCGATCAGATGACAAGTCAACTAGTAGATTGTGTGCAACAGGTTTTTCAGCAAAATTTTGATCATGTTGGTTAAAGTATTATGCATCGAATTATATACAGTAGGCTTAAGGCTTTATAATGTCATAGAGTTGAGTATGTATAAATAAACAAATAAATAGTTTAGTTCTCATCATTATACATTACCAACACTGTTCTCCTACTTCATAATGTTCAGTGCTTTGCTTCAATCTATAATGTTAAAAGCGTTATGTAAATAAAAGGTGATTATTTGATTGATGTATTATTTATAAGGGTGAAATTAGCCTTGTGACTTTGCAAGAGCACAGTCCCTCAATAATGATCTGAAATGTTTAGTATTGAAAGGCCTTTTAGTTAATTAATCTATTAGCCCTTTAAAGCAATTTATCTTTCAGGAAGTGACTCAAAGTCTTATCATTTGCCCTTATCATCCCTGCTTCCACTTCCTTCAGTTCTGTATCCTCTCTCCGATGTCCTGGTGCACAAATCTCTGCCAAACTGATCCTATTGGCAGGGATGATCCTGTCTGTGATGGACAGATCTTTGAATGGTGACGTCTGTCCTCAAGGGTTAAGCACTGTAGTCTGGAGGAAATTTAACCCTTAACAGATGAAGACAAGAAGTCATTTGAAGTGATAGAAAGAAAAGTCCTAATACTGTTGGGCTAAATTAAATTTTTCTTGCTTGACCCACCCTCTGCTGTAATTGTGTTGTTTGACCTACTTTTTTTGGTATTATCTGGGTTATTTAATGGCGAATTAACCTTTGTGCTTCAGTTTACACACTTTAGGGGGCGCTGTTGTGTTAGGTTGAAGAGTTCAAAGTCTTCATTATGACTCGCATGAGGAGTGTTTGTTTATATTACTTACTTTGGATTGTTACCAACCAGAGATGCAGATGTACATTTGCACATGCTGATGGTCGTTAAAAGGTTTGGTAAATGTAGTCAGCCTGTCTGTTGCATTTTTAGTGTGAAAAACTTTGTAAGTGTTGTTGTGAAAGCCTATTAAAATGTGCATTTTTCTATATGGTTTTAGGATTATGTGGGCGAAGCACCCATACACAAAGCAGCACGGGCTGGTAACATGGAGTGCATTAATGTTCTGTTGATCCAGGGAGCCAAACCGGAGTAAGTCACTGTCGCTGGTTTTGTTGTTTTTAGTTATTTTTAAAAAAAAAAATGCATTATTGTGTAACATCATAATGTGAAAGAAAATCTCCACAAATAAAAAAGCTCTGCCATAAAGCCTTCCCTTTGAAACCAGATGGACTACAACTAGAAAGCATTGAAGCATATTTAAAATTCAGATCTGTTGTGGCTCAAAGTAGTTCTGAGTCCTTGGAAAGTGTGTTGTTAATTTTATTCCTGCAAAGTCATTTGATTTCATGACGCAAAGTGTAAAATTCAAGATTTTTTTTACTTTCAGTTGGTAATTCTGTTAGTCCTGTAGTGCAGGCACTAGACTAATAATAATTTAAGTACTTGCAGAATAAATGTTTCGAGACACATTTCTCTTCTAATAATGGCAAATTATAGTGTACAACTGATTAAATATAATTTACTTTGTTAAGCTGTTCCAAAGCTCTAGACTTTTGTTCATCATAGATGAAGTACCAATGAAGATATGAATATTAATATATTATTCTTCTTGCATTTGTCGATCCATTTAAAAGTTTATGTTGCATAGTCTTTGACAACTTAAAAGATGTAGTCCATATAAATGGAGAGGTTTAATTATAGTTATATAGTTACAGATTTCGGAAACAAAGACTTAAATTTCTACTTCTGTTCACATATAAACGTTATTCAAATACAAACAGAGTCAAAATATTTAATTTTGGGTTATCACTTTAAATGTCCTGCTAGCAGAGCTCTTTTAGTGGAGTTTTTCTAATGAACGTGTTTATCTAAACCTGTTTTTATCAATTTAGCTTAAAGGTAATTGCTTGTTTTTAGTGGGATTAAGATGAAATTTAAAATAAAACAAATGCACAATTGCTCTTTTTATTTCTTTATGAGAAATAAAACATCCCAGGGCTCAACATTAAAGAATTTTGGGAAAAAAATTATGTAACTTTTTTCATTGTTTTTGACCTGTGTAACCTTGTATGCAAATAAATAAGCTTATTGTGACTTTTTACATTTAGGGCTGCACAATATATTTCATGCAGTAGTCATGCACATCTTGTCAGTAAAGCTGCTTCTTTCATTAGTAATAAATCTTCATCACCTGTTTTCCGGTGGAGTGGCATTTAATATGGGGGCAGAAAATTTATAACCTATATTTGTTACATTTCATATAGTTAATATCACCCAAAGAGTGCCATTTTTCTTCCAAAAGTCAGCATGATTACAAATGATTTTAGGCAACAGTTCAATAAACAAGAAGTTGGTATTAAGAGACTAATGTTTTACACTTATTAACATTAACTTAACTTGACATGCTGCCTCCTACTGGCGGTTTTAATTTTACATTTAAAATATCTTCATTTAAAAGAAAAAAAAAGGAAAATTATTGAAAACCTGTATTTGAATTGTAAATTATGCATTTTACAGTTTATTATGGTAAAAAGGGTCTTAAATCTTAGATTTGAGCCTTAAAATCCTGCAGAAACCCTGTAGAAAAATGTCTCAAGTCCAGACTTGAGTACTACAGCACTGCGCCTGCGGCACTGTGTATTAAATGCTGCCCCATCTGAAAACGTGGAGCTTTGTTTCTGTCAAATAACCAGCTGTGCTGGTTGTGTTGCCCTAAACCAGTTTAATTTCACAATTCCAAATTCCCATTTCAAAACAACGGCAAAAACTACTAGCCTAGGGGATATAAAGTTTTTAAACATTATTAAAAACAGGTGAACACTGAATAATAAAATGGGAATTAAAAAACAAATGGACATAAAAAATACAACATAACAAAAGTATAAACTAATTAATAAAGTAAATCATAATTCATAATAAAGTATAATGAAGTTTTATCAGTCACCTGTTCTGAGTGTCCTTTGTGCTGGCCCAAGGCTATCAGGCAGTCCTTATTATCAGGTCCTTCATCCATTTAAAAAAAAAAAAATTATATATATATATAATTATATTCGCTTCTGTCTATTGCAATCAAATTAACATCTAAAAAAAAAAATCTTGAAAATTCAATTACATTTTGCTTTAAATCAAAATTTAGATATTTCTTTAGTTAAAAATAGGTCTTTTGCTATTTTGTAAAAAAAATTGTATAATAAATTTTTTGGAGAATGCTGGTACTCATGTGAGAGGTTCTAGATGGGGGGATGGTTGAGTAATTGTGCATTTGTTTTAAGTAGCTTAGTATCGAACTATAAAAACGTTGCCTTGTGTTTTTGTGTTCTTAATGACATATTGTTTATTATGGATTGTCTTGAATAAATGCTTTTGGTTCATTCTGTGTCAACTCAACAAGAGGTCCTGTCAAAAAAGAAAATGTGTTAAAAATGTATTATTGAAAAATTAAGAGATGCATAAATGAAAGTCAAAATATTAAATGTTAATATTAAACATTAATTTTAGCTGAGATTTAGAGACAGTTTGGGGAAGGGTACCTTAACGCGTTAATTAAGATGAATCAATTAACAAATAACGCGTTAAATTTAAGGCATTTTAATCGCAGTTTTGCACTGCGGAACGTTTCTCACTGGACGAGTTTCGGCGGACCGATTATACTGGAGCACCAACTACCGTTTCTAATGTTAATGAAAGTAGGGATGCACTGATCCAGATCGGCCAATATGTTTGCGGGTTTTGTCAGTAAAGCCGTCATGTAATCAGCGGTAAGTGCCATAAGGTGCGAGCTAGGGTGACCATACGTGCCATTTTCCCCGGACGCGTCCTGGCAAGGATTTCTATATTGCTTCGATTTGTACATCAAGAGTGTTTTGGAAACATAAGGAACTGATGTCATATGCGTGTGCGGACCGATCGCTATGACTCATACCGATCAGTCCGCATGCGCAAACCGAGCCAAAACTATATCCTTATAGAAATCCTG
>JAUCMT010000134.1:2972863-2985326 GCA_032357475.1 Enteromius thamalakanensis
GTTCTGCGCAGCTTGCTGTCAGTGAACAACGGCTGTGTGTAGTATATACGGCTCAATGTGAAATCAAGCACGGCACTATATTTGTCTGTTGGACTTGGTTGAACAAAAATAAACTATTTTGTTGCTTATGTATTCAGTCATTATTCAATGGTGTACTAAAAATCCATATGAAAAAACTAACTTCTCACTGTTCTCAAGTAAAATATTTATGTGATTTAAAATGCGATTAATAACGATTAATTAATTACAAAGTCTCTAATTAATTAGATTTTTTTTATCAAGTCCCGGCCCTAATATAAAATAAATAGATTTTATATATATATGGTATAGATACTCTTCAGACATTCCTCTTTAAAATATAAGTAATAGCTATATGCAAAGTGATTCACATTTGTATTTTGACGATTGAAAATTAACCCACATTCTCCATATCTATGGGATTGAGCCAGGTCCTTGAATGAAGATTCCAAAAAAATAAATGCAAGAATCAGACATTTGAGGTGGTACTTGTATGCTCACAGATTTTGGGAAAAAATTAGGCCCTGAAAAAGTACAGTGCCAAAAGAAAAGTTTTTAGAACCAAAATCTAAAAGGATATTAAAATCCTTTAATACTTGTACTAAGTTATAGGTGTGCAAATCAACAGCAATCAACACCTACAGTTTACCAGTACCAACAATGTTGTCGTTTTTACCCCCTTTAAGTTTAATGTACTTTCACATCTAATATGTTGGCTTTCATCACTTATTTATATTTAAAAAATGAGCAAAGGAACAGTTGAATTGATATGGAATGACCATTCTGTTTTCAAATTAGCTGAAGACTAAAAGTTTATTGAGGGTTTTTTTTGTGTGTGTATTATGAACTTGCACCATCTAAATAAGGCTAACAATATTTTTCTTTTAATCCGGTAGTGACGCACCCAAACTGTTACACTGTTCCTAGTCACATCAGTCAGTAAAAACTAGTAGAGGCTACAGCAAAGATCACTAACTTGCCTGAACAATTTGGAAAACATTAATACAGAAAAACATTTGTTTAGTTTATATTAAAATTATTTGTAAACCTTTTACAAACATGTTTGCCATGTTTGAAGTATCTCTACAGTAGTCAACATTTCAAGTGGATCAAAAACGTAAATCCTAAAACAAGATTGAACAACTTTGATGAAAGGTTTTGATCCCCTTCAAATGCTGACTTGTGTTCACCAGTATGTTATAGGGATTCTTTTCCCCCACATTTAGTTGGATCAGGGTTAGATATATAATGACAAGTTGGTGCGAAAATGGTTTGGCACACATTGCAAAGTTTTCTCACACAGTCCAACCGTAAAATTAAACCGCTAAAATAAGACAAAATTGAAGCACTGCTTTTACTCATAATAATTTAAATTTAAGTTTGATTATTCATTTTAAGTATTTTCTCCAATATTTCTAAAAAAAAGAAAACCATAATCAAACAAAATGTTTTAAAAATCTTTCTGTTTGTCTGTCAAATAGAACATTCAGACATCTATGTTTGATTGACCTTACATGACCCAGTTTTAAAAAACTTACTAGACTCTTGATAGAAATGAGACCTACAGTATATTGTGGAAATTGTAACCATCAATGGTGCTTGTTAGACTATTTTTATCTTTTTTTTCTGTAGTCATATCCATACTTGGTATTTAGCATTACAGCAGTGTTTCATTTTGTTAAAAAGTGATGTTTAAGTCAAAACCTTTTCTAACGGTTTGTGTTCTCGCTACGCTAGGGCTGTCAATGTATAAAACAAGTCTTAAGAGATTAAATTAAGCAACATTAAACTTTAATTCGCAAACTTTTTCCCAAATTGATGATAAAATAGTTTCATGCTGTTTTCTTAACTTGGAAACTTTCAAGAATGCTGTTGAGGGTTTCATTAATAAAATTGGCCTTAGTTTAAAGCGTTTTTTTTTTGGTTTAAAATGGTTTATAAGTAAACCTTCTGAACACAGTCACTTCAATGTGTGATACAATTTTTTTTTAAGTTCAGTAAGCCAGAAAGAGGAACAGTATTCATTAAAACATTTTAAAAACTGATAATTATCTTTGACAGCCTTAGTTGTGTCACATCTGAGTTTAATATATAGGCCATGGCTCTCTTTAATTGTATTTACCCTTTTTTTTTTTTTTTTTATAATCTCTTGACTGTCGGAAAATGCAAGCGCTAATACTAAGTGAAACGCATTTTTAGTCCCATAATCTCTGTCGTAAGAAAAACTGGTCAGGGAATAGGTCCCCAGAACACAAGGATACTTTAAAGCAAGAATGTGTCATAGCTTTATATAGATATAATTTATGAATGCCTGCTTGTTTTTATGCATCTTAGATGTGTATTTTATCAGTTGTTTGAAATTATCTGTGACCTTTCTGATTAAAGTAGCATGTTTATAAAAAATAATATTGAAGATCCATTGTGAACCATTACAGAGAAGGAAAATCCCTACACGTCTCAATGTTTTGCAGCGGTTGAATTTGAACATGACTTGATTTTCTCAAGTAAAGCCCAGAAAAGGGGGGGAAGCATTCCAAAAACTGCTGCCACACGTTCTTCAGCGAACACCCTTACATTGAGTGTTCACACTATCGCTTCCTTCAGTATCTACACACTGGCAATCTGTTGAGGTATTTCTTGTGGTGATTGGTTTTGATTCTAGGAGAACAGTCATGATAGCATTTAGACCTGCATGCTCTGCCTAGTCAGCACTGTCTTGTTACTTATCCTGCAAGATTTGTTTACTTATTTGTTCTCAACTAACGAGAATAAGGGGAGGCTCAATAATAAATGCTGATCCTACAATAATCAACTTGAATAGGAGAACACTTGCAAAAGTAGTAAACTGTGTTAGAATTACCAAGTAAAACATTTATTAAAAAGTTAAATGCTTCCTAGAGCAAATAAAGTAGGAGATCTTTATTTTCAATGCCAGACAATTAATTGTAATGTGTCTTGATTCTATGTGCTGAGGGTTCAACCATTGGATTTAGCATTGAGTATGTTATCAGTTTGTGTTTGTGGTTAAATGCATCTAATTTGTATTTTTGTAATGCATTTTAAAGGCGTAACTTGACAACTTGTACAAAGCAGTCAAGTCAACTTCACTTTTACAGTGCTTTTAACAGTACAGATTGTGTCAAAGCACTTAACAGTATCAAATTGGAGAACAGAGCGTCAATAATGTATAATGACAAGATAAAACACTCAGTTTTCTTTTCATACATTTCATTGAATTCAGAGACATCATTGTCTAGCTCAGTTTAGTTTAAATATCTGCAATTAAATGGACAGTAATCATTAGAAATTAAGTGTCCCCAATTGAACAAGTCAGAGGTGATATTGAGAAGGAACCAAAGTCCATTGTGACAGAATGGTGAAAAAACCTTGGAAGAAACCGGGCTTAGTTAAAGCAGTGTTAAAGGAAAATAGGAATATAGAAGTGTTTCTATATTCCAATAGGTTCTTTCCTCAGCTTAGACGAGTTGATGCACATCCCTCCCATCGCTCAATTTTGCAGCACTGCAATGTTACCATTTAGCTTTACTCCATTCGTTCTTTAGATTCAAACAGCATAACTCGCTGAGGTCAACGTGCTGTGACGTGTTCTTAATGTATAATGTGTGCACCTTTTTTATCTTTTTTTTTTACTTGTATAACTAGTCATGTAATAGGGAAAATGTGAAATTATTTGGTGGAAACCATTTGGATTCTAAAGCATTCTAAGCTAAATGCTAACACAGCAGTGTTTTAAAAATAGAACAATTAAATGCACACACTGAGACAAGAGAGATGTATCAACTCGTTGAGGGAAAAGCATAGTGGAATATGGAAAAACAGTTTTCCTTTCATTTAAAATGTAGAATTATTTTTTATTTAATGTAGGTTAATCTGATGTGATTCAGCTAAAGGCACGAATGTCTTTATAGTGCAGCTTACATTGTTATGCAATTAGATAATCAAGAACACACAGAAATTTCAAATACTTTTATTAAATAATAATATTATACTATTGACGAGAACAACAAGAAAAATGCGTTTAAACAATTAAATTAAACAAAAACGTTGTAGGGGTGAAAAAAGAACAAAAATTTCCTATGAATTTTTTTTTTTTTAAAGTTATATTTACGCAATGTAATATAGTTAAAAAATAAGAATTTAGCATTCGTTCCTTGATCAATCGGTCTCTAAAGTAATCCTTTTTAGTAATTAATTGATTAATTTGTAAAGCTAATCACTTGCTTTGTTTCTAAATGGTTCGGCCATTTTAAATTAATTGTTTCAGTGAATGAATTATCAACACAAGACAAGACTTAAGTGTCATTTATTTGTCCATTTAATGGTCTAAACCAGCCAAGGTGCAAGCACAAAAATACACTTAGCAGCAGCATTCTTGTCTGCTATTAAAGTGCATTCTGTCACAATAGTATTTATAAAAATTGTAGTGAATTTGCTTCTCTTATGACACTCGTTGGACCAGTGGTGTAAGCATAATAATATGAATGTTGACACTGTTCTCATGCTAATTCTAGTAGATGGAAAAATCATTCAGCCGATCAGATGAACCTGTAGTAAAACTGTAAATCTATTTATTATAATTATATTACATGTATAATATATCTATGTGGCCTTTGAGAATTAATTTTATTACTTATTATTAATGGCTTTAAAACAAGTAACACAATAAAGATCAGAAATGAATGCATTTTAGGGTGAACATGCACAAATTTTCACATTCTGTCAGCGTAGTGTACCACGTTTGACTTTTGACATCGCTGCTTGGAGCATAGAAATGGTTATCCTTGACTACTAAACTTCAGTGAAGTGCCTTAAAATTGTCTGGCGTTGTCTGATGTTTTAATTGCATGTTTCAAGATTAAAGTATTAAGTAAAAATACTTGGAAGCATTTAATATTTTATCAGATAAAGGGATGTTTAGTAAGGAATGAGTTAATGCAGGCCAATCATGTGTTTTTTTTTTTATTTTATTTTATTTTTTTTATATTTTAGTTTTTTTGAAAAGTTGAATTTGTTTAATTTTGAACTGTTTATTTAATTTTCATGTTTTACTTGTTTTCCATGTAAAACCATATTTTAAATGCAAAGGGAGAGATTGAGAGAGAGGCAAAAAACAAATTCATAAATGAACCAACTACTGACCCAGAAGTTATTTCTGCTCATTATATTGTGAAGACATTGCAGAAAGACAGAATTGGCCAGAAGTTTGTTAGACTTGGGGGTGGATTTCCAAAAAGTAATCCATAGGATCATAGTTCTTTTAATAAGGATATCTTTAAATCGATATCTTTTAAAAATCAGTGTTATTCAGACAGTAATCTTATGTTCATCTTAGAAAAAGTCAAACATTTGAGATGTATATCTCTGTATATATATCTATATGTAGAATGTAATATGAATAATCATCGGGTCCAGATGTCTTTTATACATTTAGCATGTTGGTTCATGTCTGAATTCTCATTTAAGTGCACACACTGCAATCGGTGATAAATATGTGCTGAACCTTTTTTTGTTTTCTTTTTAATGAACTATGCTTTTCTGGTTTTATCCACTAAATGGAAATGGAGATCAATGGCCATGCCGTCAGTACTTTTAACATGGCATTTAAAAAAAAAAAAAAAAAAGCATCACATTGGATAAAGTGTTCAGTTGTTGGTTTTTTTTTTTTCCACAAAAATTATCTTTAAGGAAAAAGGTTTCAGAACTTTACTATTTCCTGTTGCAGTGTATACATTTATGGGCCTTTTCTGAAACTAGCTTATTAAATAAAAGGGAAAGTCTTTGAAATAAAGAAATTTAATAAAAAATAGTTAACATTAGTATAACAGAAAGATGGATAATTCCAGACCTGACTTATCCTTTTTTGTTGTTGTTTTTTACCCACTGTGCAGCTTGAGGAATGCAAATGGTTTGACTGCAGCAGATCTGGCCCATGCTCAAGGCTTCCATGATTGCGCTCAGCTCCTCTCTAATGCACACAACCAGCTAAATCAGATAAATGGATTTGCCCATAATGGGACTGACCATCCGCACATCCAAGGCCGCAGTCTTCTGAATGGGATTGCCAATAGAAAAAGATTACTTGATTGCACAGAGCCAAACCAAATGAAGAAAGCAAGAACTGAGAGTATGTCTATTTTGTAGTGCATTTAATCACATATATTTGTGCATAAAACCAGTACTAAATCAAGGTGGGGAAATTCTGACTGTATTGCTTGTTTTCCATTTAGGCATGAATGTTTCAGTGAAGACAAACAATGGAATTGGAGAGGAGATTGAGAGTATGAATGTGGAATCAACTGCTGAAAACCAATCAGGTGGGACTGGACATTCTCCACCAATGTCTATTGACCTTGAACATCATGAGGACAGTGTTTCTTTGAGGAACCCCTCTCCCTCCCAAAAAATGTTCCCATGATGAGTCCACATCTATGACTTCTGTTCCTGGCCCCTGGCTATGGACAAATTCTTACGCTTATTTATAAGTGGCCAAGCTGTCAATGCAAATGATTTGGCTAGTATATTTTTATTTTTATTTTTTTAGAACCTGACATTTGTCAGTGTGCTCACATTTGACTTAAATAACACTTTTTCTTTGCTTTATTTCCATGACCATATAATCTGTGTATGGTTATTCTGAATAAGATTTGTTAAAAAATAATAATAAAAATGGTTACTGTTAGTAACTTAGTATTTGTATGTAATAGTTATATTTTCAGAATCTTCCAGCAGTATATTTTACAATGATAGCATTAACTAATTTACACATTAATCAATGCGTTGGTTAATATTTTACAAAGTAATTGTGCTTCTGTAATTTTTGTTATATAATCTTTTTGAAACACTGAAGCATCCTTTAGGCAATTTGACTGATAGTTGTGGTTTTGGTAAGTTTTTCTTATTGCTGACTTTTGCGCTTAGGTTAGGGTTAGGCATTTAAACTTCCTTGTAACCATTTGGAGGTATGCACTGTGTGTTGACATGCAATAATAGTTCATTTAAAAACAAGACAATATACTGTGCACTTGAACAAAAAAGTTCAAGTACACACATTTTGTTTCTCTACTGGTCTGGCCCAACTTCATGTGTAATCAAGACCATTTGCTCATCACTTTCTGACGCATGTCTTGTTTTGAATGACAGATGAAGCCATAGCCACAGGTTTGAGGAATGGTCATGGGTCGCAGAACAGTTTCATTGTCAACCGCTTCGCCACAAATGGGCAGTGCTATCAGTCCCAATTTAATGGGGTTGAGACCATTCCAACTGAGTCAAGAATGGACATGTGTGGCTCACTGCACCTCAATGGCAGCCCAAGCAGCTGTGTATCTCACCGGCCTGCCTGGGGTGCCTTCCTGCCTGACTCTGGTGAGCATCTACGCTATGGACACTACCATGGCTTTGGAGATACGGCAGAGGACCTGGAAGATGCTAGTAGCTGTCAGGAGCACAGCACCATTGTGAAGGTAGAGCAGCACTACGACCAAGAGGTTCTTAGCGCTATGCAGCTGTTCCATGGATCATAAAGTCAAAATAAGTTCTGTTAATTTGATTACAAGTGGTCACGTTGACGGCAGCACTATCCGCCTTAAACTGAGGAGTTATCTTGCACCTTAATGCAGGTTTGGATTTTGGGTATTTGTTTTTGATAAGAGGGGACAATCTTTCTACCAAAAGGGGAAAATTATATTGTATTTTGTATTTGAGTTAATGACTTTATTTTAATATGCGTATGAGTTTGAACTCGGCCTAGTTATCTTTTCTCCCCTTAAATGAAATGTTAGAATGTTAAGTTGTACAAGGAATTGTTTTTTTATGTGAATTAATTGAGTTTTTATCTTTATTTGTTGCCAATGAATACTAGTTTTTTGAAAAAGGGGAATGTTTGTATGATTTTTGTTGTATTGTGAGTTTTTTCCCTAAGACGTAAAGCTGACATGATGTCTGTAAAGTTTTTGTTTTTTGAAATAAAGCTTAAGATGTTTAACATTCTTTGTACCCTGTGTTCTAATAAAAATATAAAACTCAAAAGCTTCTATTGCTATTTTAAGAAGGGTATCCAATACCGTATAGCTGTAGTGTTTTATTGAGTAAAGATGTATTAATATCTGTGTAAAAGTTAAGTTTTAGCAGTTTTTCTTACATCGCTTTCTTTACATTCATTTTGTATGCGATCCACTCGGACGTCTAAAAATTGACCATCTATCAAATTTACAACCTTATTACTCAGTTACATAGTCTTTATGTGCATTCTATATGCATTACTTTGTTTTGAAATATACAATGCCATGTCTGAAATAAAGACTGGTCGTGGTGCACAACAAAAGATGAAATTTGATTAGCAAACTGTTCCCATGGGAAACTGATACGCCCACCTCGGTTTCCTGTCTCACGTGTTTGGAAACACGGGTGTCACCTGTCTTCGTCGACCTTTACTGCGAGGCCTAAAACGTCATTAGCGCTCCGCCTGCAACACATGGATCTTCGATTTAATCCCTCAAAAAGGGGGTAAGTGCAGCTTTTTTAACCCGTGTAACTGCTGTAATATACTAAATACAACATCATACATATATTAAATTACGCCATATACAGTATATTTGTAGATCATTAAAATTATACAAGTTATTTTAAAGGCTTTGTACATTAATAACTTGGTTCCAAAACTTGTTCATTATTTTCCACCCCTCACAAGTACGGCAGTGGTATCGTCTGTATTCCGTGTTGAAATCCTCCAAGCAGAGCCGAAAAGCAAATTTCGAGTCGAGGACGTTTAGAGAGAAGGGAAAGGGCATATTTTATTCTAATATTAACAACCGAAATTTCTGTCTGACACTTGTACAGTTTTAGCAATGTCTACTCCAGCACGAAGGCGACTCATGAGGGATTTTAAAAGGTGAATCATGAGAAAAATATATGAAGAGCTGTTGTTTACTGAGCCCGGATGTTACCTTAAAAAGACCTGAATGTGAAGAAACATGTTGAAGGGAATTATTTTGATTGCAGGAAATGTAAAAAAAAAAATAAAAAAATTCGCTTAAGTAAAACTGCAAATCTGTTAAATGTATTTTAAAAGGAAAGTTATTTGTTTTGTTTATGTGGACCTTTCTAAATCTTAATCTGTTCTCATAACTCCGTTATTTGTTCTGAAACAAGGCTTCAAGAGGATCCTCCAGCTGGTGTAAGCGGTGCTCCATCAGAAAACAATATCATGGTATGGAATGCAGTGATATTTGGGTAAGTACTTCTTGTGAGCAGGTTGGTCCTGTGGACTAAACCAAATTTAGCATCTTTCCAGGTTCACGTTTCTTTATTAAGAAACTTTTGCATTTGGTCAACATTTAATATGGCATAAAACTATTTTTTGATGCTTGTCTTGAATAGTCTAACTTGCCTGTGTATTTTCAAGCAATGAAACTAAAAGCAAAAGGTGGCATTATTGTGGTACCACTTTTCATTCTTTTTTTTTTCACAGACCAGAAGGAACTCCCTTTGAAGATGGTAAATCTACATAACTTCTTGAGGTAAATAAGTTCTAGTAATTAAGTATTTTGTATTCATGCTGTAAGTCTGTTTTTGTTATAGGTACATTCAAATTGACCGTAGAATTCACAGAAGAATACCCAAATAAACCACCCACAGTCAGATTTGTCTCAAAAATGTTTCATCCTAATGGTAAGGTTTTGTTTTTTGTTTGTCATTATTTGTCATACCCAATCATTAATATGACATTTTTATAGCATATGGCATTCTTGACATGACTTTAACAGTTCACCCCAAAATGAATATTTCCTGAAAACGTACTCAGCCTTGAGCCATCCAGGATGTATATTAAACATTTTCTTCTAGGAACAGATATGGAGAAATTTAGATTTGCATCACTACTCAAATGGATCCTTTTGCAGTTTGAAAGATCAGACAAGCTGATAAAACCCAACAATAATCCACAAAGAATCCACACATGACCAGTTCATAAACTAATGTCTTTTCTTTTGAATAGCCATATAACTTTATGATGGATTTGTTTCTTACATACAAGAAAATACAAAGATATACTGTTCCATATAAACATGTTGGTGGATTTTGACATGAAAGGCCAACAGGTGATTGACTTTTTCTTTATTTGAGGAAACATAAGTATAATTTTGGACTTTTGTTGTTTGTTTACACCTTGACAGATTTGTTTCTTACAAGCACTCAGCTGTTCGCTTCATAAGCCATTAATTAGTAGACTGGAGTCATGCAAGTTATATTTTTATCAACTCTCATTGTGTTGGCACCTATTCACTGCAGAGGATCCATCATAGAGCAAGTGATGTCAAATTTCATCAAATGTTTATTAAGCAAATTCAGATTTTTGGGTGAACTATTCCATTGACAAGACCTTTCTCTTTCAATTATATAGTATATGCAGATGGAAGCATATGCCTTGACATCCTACAAAATCGGTGGAGTCCAACTTATGATGTGTCATCAATTCTAACCTCAATCCAGGTAAAATATTGATTTTACCATAAGTATACATGTAAATCGGAACCCAGCTTGAATGGTTTGTTTTCTGTTGGTTTTCCCCCAGTCTTTGCTTGATGAACCAAACCCTAACAGTCCCGCTAACAGCCAGGCAGCTCAACTTTACCAGGAGAACAAACGGGAGTATGAGAAGCGTGTGTCTACTATTGTCGAGCAGAGCTGGAGGGACAGCTGACCATACACGGCAGAGAACAGAACTTTGTGTGATTATAGTTTAGTTGAGTGAATTGTGCACTTTAATAAAAAACCAGCCTTTTTCCCTTGGAGAACTTGTGCTCAGCCAATATCACCTGATCATTTTCTGTTCGAAAAGTGACACAGCCCAGAAACCTGGACTATATGATGATATATCCAAGGGCCTTTTTTTTGTTGTTCAGGCAGAACTGAATGGACAAGGTGCCGGCCTGCCATCTTTGAACTATTCATGCCCCAGTTGAAACTGATGATCCGGTATGGTGTTTTTGTGTGTGTTCTGTTACATTTCTGAAAGTGTGTGGGTTTTTTCTATTCCATGTGTTATTGATTGCCTCGTGTACTATATTATAATAACACACTTTGAATTTCATGTACAAGATCTGCGTATTATTAGTCTGTTGTCTTTGTTTATTTTGTTTTAATATGGTCAGGAGGAAAAAAAAACAATTTTAATAGAAGAAAACAAGAGCTGTACATTTTTTCAAATACATTTATTATATATATATATATATATATATATATATATATATATATAAAGATATGCTCATACACTAGCTACATACATGCCTGACAATGAAAGCTCGTTCACATAAACAATACAACATATCGCATGACTAAAGATTTAGTCGTTTCATATGAAATATCCATTTCAATTAAATGCTCTTCAAATACTGCATACCTAAATTCAGTTCAGTTCTGCTCATTTTTATACTGTCTAATTATTAAATTCTTAAATAGTTCCTCTGATACATTGTTACATTGCTTTATTTTGCACTTTTGCCTCTATTCTTTCACTTGACAAGTTATTTCAGAAAATGTTTTGGAAAAAGTCTGGTGTGGATTCTACCTTTTGGATATTATGAGCCTGCTTTTATAGTGGACATTGCAATCGCAACAGCTCAGTTTAGTTCCTTCATTCCCATACCCATACTCTCTCTGTGCTGACAATTATACCAAAATGTAGGTGTGCACATTACCATACCAAAAATTTATGAATTTATATCTACACTGAAAAATTTAATATTTTTTATTATCCTGTCATCAGGGGCAATTGCAACTTCCAAACAAGTGCTTTTATTTTGTACTTATCATATTACCTTTCACTGTGCCTATTTACACCTCTGATCATTTGACAGGATGTATGTATTGATTATGTATCAGTATATGAATTCCCAAATTTTTTTTTGATTTTGCAATTTTATTTTTGTGCCATTGAAAAGCACTTTGGGAAGGGACTTTTCAAATGAAAGTGAACAATAAAATCCCTTCACAAACTTTCCTTCCAAAAGATACAAGTTCTAACAATGCATCTCTGATAATCCCGGGTTGCTATGGTCACGCAGGTTTGTTTATGCAATAAACTCGTGGCCACGACTTCTTATTTTGAGAGAACGACATCTTTTTCTCGTGGCCACGAGAAATGGAAGTCGTTCCCTCACCATAGCATCTCGAGGCCACGACATAAGAATATTGTTACCTCGAAAAAATGATCTCGTTGCCACGACATAATATCACATTCCTACGAGGTAATAAGTCGTGGCCACGACAAAACTAAGTGAACCGAAGACGTCCCCTCCCAGTCACCGAAAACTCCTTATATAGGGGTCAGACTAATATTTTTTAAGAGTGTCTTTGTATAGGCCTAAATATATATTTCCAAATAATAGTGAATGTCTTCTAAACATAAATTGACTTCACAAAAGCA